>JAJIBD010007881.1:107500-120360 GCA_021461705.1 Cryptotis parvus | reverse complement strand
GATGCAATCTGATTGGTCCTCTATAAACCCTCATTTGCATACACAGTCTGATTGGTTCCCCACATCCCGTCATTTGCATAGACATATCTGCAGTCTCATGGGTCAGATGCAATCTAATTGGACCGCTATAAACCCTTATTTGCATACCCAGTCCGATTGGTTTCCCACATCCTGTCATTTGCATACAGACACCTGCAGTCAATGGGTCAGATGCAGTCTGATTGGTCCTCTATAAACCCTCATTTGCATACTCAGTCTGATTGGTTCCCCACATCCCGTCATTAGCATGCAGACACATCTGCGTTCTGATGGGTCCACTTACAAACCCTAATTTGCATACCCAGTCCGATTGGCTCCCCACATCCCGGCCATTTGCATACAGACTCATCTGCAGTCTCATGGGTCGATGCAACCTGATTGGTCCTCTATAAACCCTTATTTGCATACCCAGTCCGATTGGTTCCCCATATCCCGTCATTTGCATTCAGACACATCTGCAGTCTCATGGGTGGGATACAACCTGATTGGCCCGGGCTATAAACCCTTATTTGCATACCCAGTCCGATTGGTATCCCACATCCCGTCATTTGCATACAGACACCTGTAGTCAATGGGTCGGATGCAATCTGATTGGTCCTCTATAAACCCTCATTTGCATACAGTCTGATTGGTTCCCCACATCCCGTCATTTGCATACAGACCCATCTGCAGTCTCATGGGTCCATTTACAAATGCTAATTTGCATATACAGTCCAATTGGTTTCCCACATCCCGTCATTTGCATACAGACACATCTGCAGTCTCATAGGTCAGATGCAATCTGGTCCTCTATAAATCCTTATTTGCATACCCAGTACGATTGGCTCCCCACATCCCGTCATTTGCATACAGACACATCATCTGCAGTCTCATTGGTCAGATGCAACCTGATGCCTTTTTGGTCCACACCCAGCGATGCTCAGGGGTTGCTCCTGGCTCTGCACTCAGGAATTACTCCTGGCATTGCTCGGGGTGGGGGACACGACCCTATGGGATGCCGGGACTAGAACCCAGGTGGGCTGCATGCAAGGCAAATGCCCTCCCCACTGTACTATCACTCTGAACCGCCCAAGAATTTATTCTATAGCTACTATTGTTGCAGGCATGAGATTATATCTCAGTGCTATGTGGATTTGCATTTCTCTCATCCTGACTGCTGAGGAGCACTTTTTCACGAGCTGTTGACCAACTGAATGTCTGCTTTTGGGAGAAGCATCTGTCCAGGTCCTCACATCATTTGTTATAATTTATCAACAAATATATATTGATATATCAACCTTTTCTCAGAAGTGTTGCATGCAAATATTTTTCCTCATGGCAGAGGATATATTTTAATTCAAACTTGTTTCTTTCACCGCACAAAAGCTAATAAATTTGATGTAATCTCAAGCAATTCCGCTTCATGGCATCTTTCCCCCAAACACAAAAACTCTTTAGACATATCTAGACAATACTACGTTTATCACTGCTCTAGGATATTAGCCAAGGCATGGAAACAACCCAAATGAATGGCCAACTACAGATGAACAGATCAAGAAGGCGTCGCGCATACACAATGGAATACTATGCAGCCCTGAAAAAGAGCAAAATCAAGCAATTTGCCGTAACCTGGATGGAAGTAGACTAGATCACGCCCGAGTGAAGTCAATCAGAAGAAAAGAACATTCTCAGAACAATCTGTCTCATAATGAGACTTAAATACACACACAGGGACGGGCGGTATCAGAGTGTGAGAACTAAGCTACATAATACGGTTGGGAATTTGAGAGAAATAAAGGCTGGATGTTTTGGGGACAGAGACAGTGTGTATTGTTGCTATGATGTTCATGAGACACCGTGATTATAGTATTAGAAATCAAAATGTAAAAAGCTAAATTGAAAAAAAACTAAAAGAAGCGACCCCTTGCTCAAAACAAGCACATCACGTTTTACCTTCTACAGTAGGTTCGTTGTTTCAGAACCAAGCAACACCCACAATGCACAACCTCATTTGCCACAGAGCCACACAATAACCATGCAGCCAGTGTCCTTGTGGCCAGAGGATTACTGTGTCCTCATCATTATTGTAAAAATTTCTGCAATAAGATTCCGGCACGGCTATTGCCTCAAGATCAAGGGATGCTTCTGGCTGATGTTCAAGGCATCCTTGTGCCATGGATGCTAATTTTCCTCGGAGAAGTGCAGAGAACGCCACAAGAAAATGTAGTGCAGATCATCTATGATACCAACGGCCCTTGGGAAATATCCGTGCATTGAATCGTGTGTTTATGGCTACACTGAGTTCAACAGTCAGGTATAGGAGCAACCCAAATGCCCGGTGAGTGCATAAAGATGTTATATTCAGCACTGTGGGCACAAGAAAAAAATACAAGGGCAGGAATGATTACACTAAGGGAGGGTTTTTGCCTTGCATGGTAGTGACCTGGGTTCAAACCCAGAAGGTTCCTGGAACACCACCAGGAGTTAATACCTGAGTAGAGACAGGAGTAAGCCCTGAATATTGTGCGGATGCGACCCAAAAAGACCCAAAAAGGGTTTACAGAGGACCAATCAGAGACCAGAGTGATAGTAGAGCAGGGAGGGCATTTGCCTTGCACGTGACCAACCTGGTTCCATCCCAGCATCCCATAGGGTCCCCCTGAGCACCCCCAGGAGTAATTCCTGAGTGCAGAGCCAGGAGCAACCCCTGAGCATCGCAGGGTGTGACCCAATAAAGCAAAATAAATACATTAATACATAAATAGAAAAATAATAAATAGAAAAAGATGAAATCTTGTAGTTTGCTGCTTGGTCCTAGAGTGTTTCCTGTTCAGTGGAATGTAAGTGAGCGGAAGAAGAATATATTCTGCAAGATTTGACTCATGGGTGGTATGTAGACAAACAACGTAAGGGGAGGCAAAGAAGGCGGCAAAATTTAGAATGCAGATGGGTAGGTGGGGAGGAAAACGTAAGGAGGGAGAGAGAGAGAGAGAGAGAGAGAGAGAGTTCACATATGGATGCATGGTCCTGGATTCTTTTTTTTTTGGTCCTGCATTCTTGCAAGATGTCACCAAGGTACATGTCCAGTAACACGACTAAATGTGACCCAAATCACAGTAATTAACATTATAAGCAAATAAATGCACAAACAAAGTGCCTGCCATAGAGGCAGGCTGGGGTAGGGGAGGGAGTCAGGGGACATTGGTGGTGGGAAATGGGCACTGGTGGAGGGGCGGGGTGCTGGATCACGCTATGCCTGAAACCCAACCACGAATAGCTTTGTAATAGTCTATCTCGTGGGGTTATAATATAAATATATATGAGTGTTCTACTTATTGTTGGAAATGGTAACGCCAGACTAGAACTGAGCATTGGATGTAAGCAAAGGGATATACATGACAACCTCTAAATGTATGTAGGGCAAGTCACAATGTGTAAGAGAAGGGAGAGAGACAGAGAGATGGAGAGAGACAGAGAGAGAGAGAGAGAGAGAGAGAGAGAGGGGGGCAAAGTGTCTCCATAGAGGCAGGCTGGGGTAGGGGAGGGAATCAGGGGACATTGGTGGTGGGAAATGGGCACTGGTGGAGGGACGGGTGCTGGATCACGCTATGCCTGAAACCCAATCATGGACAGCTTTGTAATGGTCTATATCTCACAGATATAATAAAATTAAAAATAAACTAGAGAGAAAAGAACGAAGATATCAGCCAAGACCATGCTTTGGAAACCAAACATAATGCAAACTCAGAGGCCCTAGAGGGCTGGGTTTGCAAATCGCCCAAATTATTTATTATTGTTTTCAAATCTCCCCGTTTTAAATTTTTTTTTCTCTTGTGATTTGTGTTGCTTACTCTGGTGGGTTTATTTTGTTTATTGAGTTATTATTTGCACATTGCCCAAATGATTTCTTATTGTTTACTCTTGTGCTTTGTTTTCTTAGTGGGAGCAGAATCTTCTCACTGCCAAGCAGGTGCTCTGCAACCATACACATCCACAGGTCAACTCCCCTTTATTGGGGGTGCTGCTCTTCTCCAATAATGTGAAAATCAATAAACAGTGGCATTGAGGAATGGCTAATCAAGGCAGCCAATTCATTCTCCTGTTACTTGTCGGCAGCAGATCTGGAAAGCACCATGGGCAACTGAGCTAGGCTCTCTTTATTTCTTTATTATTTATTATTTACTATTCTGCCCCTTGAGGTGTTGCAGGTGTGGCTGCGGTGCCCGGCTGTGCCAGCAGGTGGCAGGCAGGAGACAGGCTTGTCTACACCCAGGGCTCTGCCCCGTGGGCCCTGGATGGTGGATGGTCTGACATAGACAAAGATCTGGGCCCCCTGGGATGAGCCCAGAGCCACGGCAGAGCCTAGCAAGCTCCCCTGGTGTATGCGATATGCCAAAGACAGTCACAATAATGGACCTCATTCCCAATGCATGGAGACGTTCCTGGTGCTCGCCGCCGAGCAAATGGATGAACACGTGATAGACAAGTGATACAAGTGATGGACTTATGTTGGCGTTGTTTCTACCGGCCATCCCTGTAGGTGGTTGGGGCTGCTGTGTGTGGTGTTGGGATCAAACCTGGACGCCGAGGCAAGGACACACATTGTGTGTTTCTGTGCTATGGCTCTGGGCTGGTGTGTGATCAGGAATGAAATAAGGGAAAATCCTCCTGGGCACCAGAATACCAATGCCTGGTTGTAAGATCTTCTCTGTCCTTTCATTCCTGCGTGTCTCCCATCCTGGGCCATCTCGGGATTGTAATCCAGAGTGTCTACATCATTTGATATGGCCCATGGGTTTGTTTCTACTCTCCAGGGCTGAAGGACACACCCACGGCTTATGGACAGCACCCACGGCTTATGGACAGCACCCACGGCTGATGGACAGCACCCATGGCTGATGGACAGCACCCACAGCTGATGGACAGCACCCATGGCTGAAGGACACACCCACGGCTGAAGGACACACCCAAGGCTGCTCAGGGGACCCTATGGGATGCTGGGGATGGAACCAGGTTGGTCACGTGCAAGGCAAACGCCCTCCCTGCTCTGCTATCGCTCCGGCCTCTGATTGGTCCTCTATAAACCCTTATTTGCATACCCAGTCCGATTGGCTCCCCACATCCCGTCATTTGCATACAGACACATCATCCGCAGTCTCATTGGTCGGATGCAACCTGATGCCTTTTTGGGTACCACTTGGGATGCTCAGGGGTTGCTCCTGGCTCTGCACTCAGGAATTACTCCTGGGGGTTCTCGGGGGACCCTATGGGATGCTGGGATGGAACCAGGTTGGTCACGTGCAAGGCAGACGCCCTCCCTGCTCTGCTATCACCCCGGCCCTCCACTCTCTTTCCAAAAGCCAGAAAATACGAATATCAAAAGCTACAATACCAAGTCAGGCTTTCCATGAAGTAGTCCCGTGAAGATAAAGGGAGAACAGAGCCTTGAGCAGCCTTTGTTCTGGGCGACCAGTGTCCATCGGGCACATCGGTTGCTCAGGCTGGCAAGTGCCACGAGGATCAGCCAGATCCATTTCTCAGCATGCAGAAATCGAGCAGATTCGTCCCTATTAAAAGTCTCCTTCCAGAGCGCAGCCGGACACTACTCGTTTGACAAAGGGTCACCTGGAGTCCATTTCCAAGCAGGACAAGGATTCCCTGGTCTTAGGTGTAACCGTATGATGGCCTTTGTGCCTCAGGGGCCCAGACCAGCCCAGATCACCTGCTTCCAGGAACAAACACAATAAGACAGGAAACCCCAGGAGCCGAGAAACCACACATCCCTTGATGACAGATCAGACACAAAACACACAAACGGCGTCAGGACACCTGCGGAGAGCAACTGTATTTTATGTTGTGCAAACAAAGCTTCAAAAAGAAATGATGAAAAGAAAACTAACCCTGGGCTGGAAGGATAGTACAGCAGGGCATGTGTTTGCCTTGTACATGGTGACCTGGTCCATCCCCAGCATCCCAGGGGTCCCCTGAGCACCCCCCGGGAGTAATTCCTGATGCAGAGCCAGGAGCAACCCCTGAGCATCGCTGGGTGTGGACCAAAAAGGCATCAGGTTGCATCCGACCAATGAGACTGCAGGATGATGTGTCTGTATGCAAATGACGGGATGTGGGGAACCAATCGGACTGGGTATGCAAATAACGGTTTCTAGAGGCCCAATCAGATTGCATCCGACCCATGAGACTGCAAATGTGTATGCAAATGACGGGAGCCAATCAGACTGGGTATGCAAATAAGGGTTTATAGAGGACCAATCACATTGCATCCGACCCATGAGACTGCAGATGTGTATGCAAATGACGAGATGTGGGAACCAATCAGACTGGGTATGCAAATAAGGGTTTATAGAGCACCAATCAGGTTGCATCCGACCCATGAGACTGTAGATGTGTATGCAAATGACGAGATGTGGGGAACCAATCAGACTGGGTATGCAAATAAGGGTTTATAGAGGACCAATCAGGTTGCATCTGACCCATGAGACTGCAGATGTGTCTGTATGCAAATGACGGGATGTGGGGAACCAATCGGACTGGGTATGCAAATAAGGGTTTAGAGAGGCCCAATCAGAGGCCTGAATGATAGAGCAGGGCGCGGGCGTTTACAGACCAGGATTATCCCCTGAGCATTGCTAGGCGTGACCCAAAAACAAAAGGAAAAATAATCAAGAGCTTGAGATGTCCCATTTGCAAGGTGCCTTGCCTGGATGCTGAGGAAACGCTCTGTATTTCTCATCCGATCCTGAGCTAAGTCCCATGAGCATGGCCCAGATACACAGTCACAGTTGAGTGACCCCTTGCCTGCATTATAAAGGAGCCGATGTCTCAGCTGGCTTCTCTCCAGGCTGGAAAATAAACTATTTATATACAGGGCAGAGAAACCTGGCTCTGGAAATCGTTGCATTAATTGGATTGCTCGCCCACCCATGCAACACCAAAAAAACCTAAAGCAATACAGCACCAGAGGTTCGTGCTCCACCCTCCAGGAATCTTTTGCAAAATTCTGCACTTATGTCTGTTTGGTCCTCAGCCACATCTAGGTGCCTTAAGAGATGGGCATTTGCTTAGAGATCTCTGGACACTGTTGGTGACTCAGTCGGTGTATCAGAGACTTTCCTGTCCACTCTCATGGCCTTTGGATGTCCACCCTAGTCCAGGGCAACAGGTCAACCATATCTCAAATATTTTATCCCCAGATTTGCACAGGGCCAACCACACCATCATCAAACAGGCGAGTCCAGAGGAGTTTATTTGTTAATATTTTATTAAAGCTCTATGAGATATGCAATTGCAAAGATGTCCATCAACAGAACAGAGATTGAGCTTATGAACCAGGCTCCAGCAAAGCTTTGTGCTCTACAGGTGCAAAGCCCATTCGGGATCCGAGCTTAGGTCAACTCATGTGTCAGTATTGGGCCAGGTGTGACGTCAGGCTGAGTTCTAGGTTGGGTCTGTTATGATTCTGGGTGGAAAAACAGCAATTTTTTCTGCTCTATTTTGTTTATGGGGGAGCCACATGCAAAGATGCTCAAGGATAACTCCTGACTCTGCATTTGGGAATTACTCATGGTGTTGCTTATGGTGCAATATGTGTGTGATAGTGAAGAGGCAGCAGTTGTGTGTACCTAGGTCGAGAAGTCAACATGATGAACGACCTAAAACCTGAGCTGCGCAGGAGGAAGAGAGCGGCATGGAATGCCTTCAAAGGCATCGAAGAAATAGCTAAAAAGGACAAAGAACCTCCGGCTCTGGGCACATCTCTTTGACTCCACCGTTCTCCCTGCATTAACATACACCTCAGAGACCTGGGTCCTACTAAAGCAGGATGAGAATACTATTTGGGTCTCCCAGAGAGGCATCGAAAGAGCTATGCTTGGAATATCACGCCTCACTCAAGTGAGAGAAGGAATCCGAGTCCTGACCTCCGTCAGCTATTCCAGAATCAGGGACGCTGTCTCGCTTGCCAAGGCATCGAAAATCAGATGGGCTGGACATGTAATGCGATTTGGAGACAACCGCTGGACTAGAGCCAGTTACCAACTGGATCCCAAGGGATGTCAAAAGATCACGTGGCCGCCCACCTACAAGATGGTCAGCCTTCCTTGTCAAGACCCTGAAGGAACGGTTTGAGGCTCTTCATATTCCTGAATCAACCAGATGCCATTGGGCTACATGGGCACGTGATAGGGTCCAATGGAAATGTTACTGGTGCCTGCTCGAGCAAATCGATGAATAACGGGATTCAAGTGATCAAGTGATGACAAAGATATCGGTACATGAGCACTGTAGAAGAATTGTGTGCAGAGTAGGGAAGGGAACACACGTAGAAAGCTTTCAGTATCTGTATTGCAAACCATATTGTCCAATGGGAGAAAGAGAGATGGAGAGAGAGAAAAGAAGGAAGGTGCCTGCCATAGAGACAGGCTGGGGGCTGGGAGGTTGGGGTTGGAAGACACAGAAAGGAGAACATTGGTGGTGGGAAATGTGCCCTGGCGGAGCGAAGGTGTTGGGACATTGTGTGACTGAGAGGATGGTTAACAGCCTCCAAACTGCATTGTACAGTGACTCAGTAAGTGAATAAGTGAATAATTCCTATGTAGGGTTCACAGCTACCAGTTGGGATGCAGGGACCGAAGCCATAATACAGCAATGAGGGCGTTTGCCTTGCACGTGACCAGCCTGGTTCCATCCCAGCATCCCATAGGGTCCCCAGAGCACCCCCAGGAGTAATTCCTGAGTGCAGAGCCAGGAGCAGCCCCTGAGCATCACCGCATTAGACCCAAGAGTCAAAAAAAAAAGAAAAAAGAATTGGATGTCCACAAGATTTTCCAACATTATTCCTAAAGACACTACAAATGTCTGGGCGTCCTTGTTCTGTTTTTCACAGGGGGTTGCTAGTTTTTCTTGTCTGTCTTGTTTGATCTTCAAAAATAACAGCTTCCGTTTCCACTGATCTTTTGAACTATTATTACCAATTTTTTATCTACTTCTGTTTATTGATCGCTGACCTAAGTGTTATTATTTCCTCCAGTTCCATTTGTTGGGCTCTATTTAGACTATTAAGCTGAGCTCAACTGGGTTTTGTATGGGAACCGTCCTCGCTTCTGGGCGAATGTGTGCCTGGTCACTGACGGCAGCAAAACCTGTAAATAAAGGAAGTGTGCAAGATTGGGGGATTGGATGCACGAATTTCTCCTCAGCTATCAGAAGGGGAACGGTGCTAATTGCTCTACAAGGGTCGATTTGGAGAGTGTCTGGCAGGTGACGTTGTCCGAAAGGGCCAGGCGGACCTTGCTCACCTGTGGCCTTTCAGAGTGTCATAGAGGATTAACTGACACTCAAGGACAGCAGGGATAGAAAACTGCGTCCACCACAGCAGAGGGAGGAGAGGGGGAAGGGAATTAAAGTGGACGCAAAGTGGATAGTCTGGTACCCCAGGTGGGGTTTGGAATTCTGATGCTTGCATCTGATTGTGAGCAGAATTGTAAACCAGGCCACCAAGAAGCGTGAAAATAAATATCTGGATCACACCTGGCAGTGCTCAGGGGGTTGCTCCTGGCTCTGCATCAGGAATTACTCCTGGTGGTGCTCCGGGGACCCTATGGGATGCTGGGATGGAACCAGGTTGGTCACGTGGAAAGGCAAACGCCCTCCCTGCTCTACTATCGCTCCGGCCTCTGATTGGTCCGCTATAAACCCTTATTTGCATACCCAGTCCAATTGGTTCCCCACATCCCGTCATTTGCATACAGACACATCATCCGCAGTCTCATTGGTCGGATGCAACCTGGTGCCTTTTTGGTCCACACTTGGGATGCTCAGGGGGTTGCTCCTGGCTCTGCACTCAGGAATTACTCCTGGGGGTGCTCGGGGACCCTATGGGATGCCGGGGATGGAACCTGGGTCAGCCATGTGCAAAGCAAACGCAAAAGATTCAGCCTGGGTTTGAGAGACTGTTGCTCCAAAACCAAAAAGGCAGAGCTTGTTAGCAGGTCAAAATGAATAAAAAAGCGTTTCCATTGATTCAGGTTGGGGGGAGGGAGAGATGGGACCACACCATGAGGTCTCAAGGCAATATGTGAAGCCAGGACAAGGTCAGACAAAGCAGAGGCAAGGAAGGTCAGCCCCTGGGTCTGTGTCTAGACTTGGCTCACGGCAGAAATAAATAACAAATAAATAAAGAAAACATAAATATTTTTATTCTTGCCACAGCAGAGCCTGCAGTCTGTCCAATGCACATTCGATATGCCAAAACCAGTAGATAAATAAAAAATAAAATATATATCACGGTATCACTGTCTTCCCGTTGATCATCAATTTGCTCAAGCGGGCACCAGTAACGTCTCCATATGTCCTGTCTCATGCTAGTAGATCCCAAGGGCACCTGCTTGCTCCAGGAACATAAAGAGCCTCAAACCATTCCATCAGGTCATATATATAAATGACCTGATATATATAAATATATACTTATATATTTATATATATTTATAAATATATTTTATATATATTTATAAATAAATATATATGAATATATATAAATATATACTTATATATTTATATATACATTTACCAGTAATAAAAAATATATATATATATATATTTGAAATGCTGCTGTGAGAAATAATACCTGCTCCTAGTGAGTTTTAGGTCCAAGGTATGGTTTCACATCAAGTAAAGAGGGTGTGTGTTCAACTCAAAGATCACAGATTAGGGGGATCTCATAAAAATTGCATAGAATCTACATTCAGTTTCCAAGTCACTGAGTTGGTGTCTGGTGAGATCACATTCTGAACCCTTGGAACACCACAAAGAGTCTCCATGAACCACTTCGGGAGTAGCTCCTCTTTATTACGTGGAAAAGGAAAATATACTCTAGAGGAAAGTAGGGTATGAACTCTATGTGAGCCAATCATGTAGCAGGAGAAAGGAAGGTGTGAACTCTGTTTCAGCCAATCAGGTAGAGGAGAGGAGAGAGGAGAGTGTAAACTCTACGTCAGCCAATCAGGTAGAGGGAGAGAGGAGGGTGTAAATTCTATGTCAGCCAATCAGGTAGAGTGAGAGAGGAGAGTGTAAATTCTATGTCAGCCAATCAGATTGAGAGGAGAAAAGAGGGTGTGAACTCTTTGTCAGCCAATCAGATAGAGGGATTCACATAGGTCTTGTGCTCAATACTAATCAGGAAGGGTTGAAAGAGGAGGAAAACACAGTGTAATATCCAAGGAGAGGCAAAACGTGGACCAGGAGGTCTTGTCAGTGGGTGGATCTACCGCAAGTGTGCGGGAGTCAGAGGTTAGGTCAGACAGAGAAGGGACCAGGGTGCTAATCATTGCTGGAAATGGCAACACCAGCCTAGGACTGAGCATTGAATGTAGGCAAAGGGATATACATGATAACCTCTAAATGGATGTATTGCAAGCCACAATGTGGAGGAGAAGAGACAGAGACAGAGAGAGACAGAGAGAGACAGAGAGACAGAGAGACAGAGAGAGACAGAGAGACAGAGAGAGACAGAGAGAGAGCAAGAGAGAGAGAGACCATAGAGGCAGGCTGGGGTAGGGGGAGGGAATCAGGGGACATTGGTGGTGGGAAATGGGCACTGGTGGAGGGACAGGTGCTGGATCACGCTATGCCTGAAACCCACCCATGAACAGCTTTGTCATTGTCTATCTCACGGTGGTATGATAAAATATTAAAAAAGCACAGTGTGAGCTTCTGTGCAGTGTGTGCTCAATCCGTTTAGCTACAAACTTCATATGCAGACATACACAGCCATCATACAAACACATGCATGTTTCTGTATGTACATGTGAATACCAAAGTGTAGCTGTCACCAACTTATGTAAACACACACACTGGAAGCTATTACTCCTATCGTATGTTCCACGCAAAGGTATATGTGTGTGTTTGAAATGGTTAAATCAGAAATACTCATTTGTAATGATAAATTGTTGGCTGAGATTTTCCACCAGTCTTATTCTGCAGACACAGACGTTGGAAAAATGCAAAAAAGCTTTGTCTTGAACCGGGCTGTAGGCACACACAAAAGAAATAAACGAACCCTGTGCTTTAAATATTTGTTTACAGCCTCTGAATGGACTTTAAAAGCTATTCTTCAACTTCACAAAAAAAAAACCCAAGCAAGAAGTGGAAGGCATTGAAGAAAAAAGAGTAAGCGCACAAATGCACAGTCACAGAAATAAAGCCAAGGGGGAAAAAAAAGGAAAAAATACTTGTTGAAATCTATTTTGCAATATTCACAAACTGCAATGTGTTATAAATGGCTATTTTTGAGGGGAGGTGGAGGGGAGAAAGGAGAATGTTTTTGCAAAATTTCGGTGCAAAAATAAGTAAGTAAATGGTTCCTTTATGACTCAAATTGTGTACCGCCACATGTGATAAAGCAGCAGAAAGGGGTGTTGACAGATGGCCGCACCCATAGGCGGATGAGACGGAATCTCTTGGGATAATTGCATGCCTGACGCTTTCCATGCACAATAGCAATTACGCTGTTTGGAGCTGGTGTTGGCCACGTCCCCGCCAAAATGCCTGTTCACTTCCAGGGCCTGAATAACAGATCCCAAGAAGGTGTCACAGGGTGTCAACTTGCTGTCTTAAGGGACAAAAAGCAAGTTAACAGTCAATGGCCCTATGCAAAATTCCCTCCTGAGGCAGAAAAGTGGGAATAAATTCGTGGATGCGTGTGTTAGGGTGGGGACGGAGTGATTCATTTCTTCCTTGTTCTATAAAATCCTTAAGTCAACATCTCTGTTTCTTTTCCCCTTTCTTGTTGGACAGGTTTGTTACAAGGCACTGAAATTATTGAACAC
>JAJIBD010007881.1:80000-102500 GCA_021461705.1 Cryptotis parvus | reverse complement strand
ATCGTAGATTATTATTTATTGTTTAAATATTATTTATTATATTATATTTAATATATGATTATTTTAAATACATGTTATTATTTATTATCATAGATTATTTAGATATTATTCATTATATTATATTTAATGTTGTATTATTATTATTATTATTTTGCTTTTTGGGTCACACGGCAATGCTCAGGGGTTGCTCCTGGCTCTGCACTCAGGAATTACTCCTGGAGGTGCTCCGGGAGCATATGGGATTCCGGGGATAGAACCCGAGGCAGCATGGGCCGCCACGTGGCAAGGCAAACGCCCTACCCGCTGGGATGTTGCTCTGGCCCCTATTGTTTTATTTTAACTTCAATTTTATTATTATTTATTATCGATTATTATTTATAATTTAGAAATTATTTATTATATTATTCTTAACATATAATCATTTTAAATACAATTTATTATCATATATTAGTACTTACTATTTAGATCTTATTTATATTATATCTAGCATTATATTATCATTTAAATACAATTTATTATTATTTATTATCATAGCTTACTATTTAGATATTATTTTTTACATGACATTTAACATTATATTATTATTTTAAATAAAATTTATTATTATTATTTCTTATCAGAGATTATTATTTAGATATTATTTATCATATGTATTTAACATTATATTATTATTTTAAATATGATTTATTATTAATAGTTCTTATCAGAGATTATTTTTTAGATATTATTTGTTATATTATATTTAACACACTATTTTAAATATAATTTATTATCATAGATCAGTACTTATTATTTAGATATTATTTATTATATTATATCTAGCATTATATTATTTAAATACAATTTATTATTTATTACCATAGCTTACCATTTAGGATAATATTTTTAGATTACATTTAACATTATATTATTATTTTATATTATTATTTTTTAAATAGAATTTATTACTATTATTTCTTATCAGAGATTATTATTTAGATTTTTGTTTTTGGTTTTTTTTGAGGTCATCACCGGCAATGCTCAGGGGGTTACTCCTGGCTCTGCACTCAGGAATTACTCTTGGCGGTGCTCGGGGGACCATATGGGATGCCGAGGATCGAACCCGGCCGGCATGGGCCGGCTGCGTGTAAGGCAAACGCCCTACCCACTGGGCTATTGCTCTGGCCCCTAGATATTATTTATTATATTGATTTAACATTATATTATTATTTTAAATATGATTTATTATTAATAGTTCTTCTCAGAGATTATTATTTAGATATTATTTGTTATAATAGTTCTTATCAGAGATTATTATTTAGATAGTATTTGTTATAATAGTTCTTATCAGAGATTATTATTTAGATAGTATTTGTTATATTATATTTAACATACTATTTCAAATACAATTTTATTATTATTTATCATTATATGATTCTATTATACATTATTATTTATCATTTTTAAATAGCAAAAAACCTCTATCTTTAATTACTTTAATCACCATCATGTTAACTTGTACTAAACCACCATGAGATACGCCATACACAGCCGTTCCTAACTGGGCCTCAGTGACCCGGTCCTGCCTCGGAGCAGAAAACAAAGAAAGTCAGAAAATCTTTTCCACCTTTCAGCTCCCTAGTAGGACTGGGCACAGAAAAGGCCTGTGCCCAGGCATAGTGTTTATAAAAAATAAGAAAAATCACGATTGCATGGAAAAAAGGTAAGAAAAATTTTAAAAAATACAACAAACCATCAAGAGAGATCAGCCGTGATGAACCTCTTGAACGTGTCCTGTAGAATCAACCTGTATCCACCCATGATCCCATTTTCCCTCTCTCTCCTGCTGAATTACCCCCAACAGGGCCAGATGCAAGATACAAGAGACCTACCACCCATGATCCAAGAGATCCACCACCCATGATCCAAGGGACCCACCACCCATGATCCAAGAGATCCACCACCCATGATCCAAGGGACACACCACCCATGATCCAAGAGACCTACCACCCATGATCCAAGAGACACACCACCCATGATCCAAGGGACACACCACCCATGATCCAAGAGACCCACCACCCATGATCCAAGAGACCCACCACCCATGATCCAAGAGACAAACCACCCAGGATCCAAGGGACCCACCACCCAATGATCCAAGAGACACACCACCCATGATCCAAGGGACCCACCACCCATGATCCAAGTTACCCACCACCCATGATCCAAGGGACCTAACACCCATGATCCAAGGGACCCACCACCCATGATCCAAGGGACCTAACACCCATGATCCAAGGGACCTAACACCCATGATCGAAGGGACCCAGCACCCATGATCCAAGGGAGCCACCACCCATGATCCAAGGGACCCACCACCCATGATCCAACAGATCCACCACCCATGATCCAAAGGACCTTAACACCCATGATCCAAGGGACCCACCACCCATGATCCAAGGGACCCACCACCCATGATCCAAGAGATCCACTACCTATGATCCAAGAGACCCACAACCCATGATCCAAGAGACCTACCACCCATGATCCAAGAGACACACCACCCATGATCCAAGGGACCTAACACCCATGATCCAAGGGACCCACCACCCATGATCCAAGGGACCTAACACCCATGATCCAAGGGACCCACCACCCATGATCCAAGAGATCCACCACCCATGATCCAAGGGACCCACCACCCATGATCCAAGAGACACACCACCCATGATCCAAGAGATCCACTACCCATGATCCAAGAGACCCACCACCCATGATCCAAGAGACACACCACCCATGATCCAAGAGACACACCACCCATGATCCAAGGGAACCACCACCCATGATCCAAGGGACCTAACACCCATGATCCAAGGGACCCACCACCCATGACCCAAGAGACCACCACCCATGATCCAAGAGACCACCACCCATGATCCAAGAGACCCACCACCCATGATCTAAGAGACACACCACCCATGATCCAAGAGATCTACCACCCATGATCAAGGGACCCACCACACATGATCCAAGAGATCCACCACCCATGATCAAGGGACCACCACCCATGATCCAAGAGATCCACCACCCATGATCCAAGAGACCCACCACCCATGATCCAAGAGATCCACCACCCATGATCCAAGGGACCCACCACCCATGATCCAAGGATCGACCACCCATGATCAAGGGACCCACCACCCATGATCCAAGGGACCCACCACCCATGATCCAAGAGACACACCACCCACCATGATCCAAGGGACCCTCCCACCCATGATCCAAGGGACCCACTCACCACACTAAAGGAGCCAGACCCTGCAGCCTAGGGCTCGGTTCAACCCCTAAGTATGGAATTAAATTAGTTTTGTTGTAAGTCTCTGTCTTGGGACAGTGGAATTAGTGGGAAAAATCAAAAAACACACACAGAGGTCAGAGGCCATTCCCAGGGAGATGAATATACAACCGATGGTTTCCCATACACTCAGCTGTTTCCCTGACAAATGTTCCCAATACGAGGCCCAAAGCACCAAGCGTGACTCATTTCAGACACACAATTCCCGGCACCTGAGCTGTAGGTACCTTTGCACCAAGGGAATCGATGTGGACAGAACGTGACCTCCCAATGGTCCCCAGCACACACAGAGCTCACGATCGCACGCTCATTCTTTACAAAAATTATTGTAATTGTTTTGGGGAAGTTGAGCAGTGTCATTTCTTCCTGATATGCATCTTCGTGAATTGTAATTTAAAAAAGAATGATAACAGCAGAGAGAATGTATCCAGGAGTAATCACTGAATAAATAAAAAATTGGTGAATAACCCAAATATATATATATATATATATATATATATATATATTTAAGGTTAAAATAATTTAAGAGGGTCTCATTTAGCTCTGCCTAATTACTGCATTTCATCCCAGGGAAAGAAAAGGGTGGATGATCAGGGGACAGAATATCTACTTTCAGATATTTATATAAATGTAAATTTATATATATATATATAAAATTAATATTTCAAATATTTATGTGGCCAGAGGTCCCGGGAAAGAGAGTTAACGTGCATGAGGTTAGTCCCAGTTGCATTCCTGAACCTAAATGTGTTTTTTGCAATTCTCCACAGGGGTGAGCCCTGAGCATCTTCTCAAGTGACCCCATCACAATAAAATAATGCAATAACTCAGCACCTTCCAGCAGCAAAAACGTCCCTCCCTAAATAGGTTGCAAACTGCACCAAACTCATCAGGTTCTGGTTGTTTATTTTTGATTTTTGGGTCACACCCAGATGAGCTCAGGGGCTCCCCTGGCTCTGCACTCAGGAATTGCTCCTGGGGGTGCTCAGGGGACCCTATGGGATGCTGGGATGGAACCAGTTTGGTCACGTGCACGGCAAACGCCCTCCCTGCTCCATATCGCTCCGGCCTCTGATTGGTCCACTATAGACCCTTATTTGCATACCCATTCCGATTGGTTCCCCACATCCCGTCATTTGCATACAGACCCATATGCAGTCTCATGGGTCGGATGCAATCTGATTGGTCCTCCATAAACCCTTATTTGCATACCCAGTCCGATTGGCTCCCCACATCCCGTCATTTGCATACAGACACATCATCCGCAGTCTCATTGGTCGGATGCAACCTGATGCCTTTTTGGGCCACACCCAGCGATGCTCAGGGGTTGCTCCTGGCTCTGCACTCAGCAATTACTCCTGGGGGTGCTCGGGGACCCTATGGGACACTGGGAGTCGAACCCGGGTCAGTCACATGCAAGATAAACACATGAGTTTCATCCACAGTGGTAGCCTGTCTGTGGCTGACTCCTAAATTTCCAACATAACGGCATTTATTTGAAAAACATCACTTTTCTGGACAGGTCGAACATTAAGGTGCGAGCAGGGAGGTTTTTATTATCTTACTGTGTATGAACGCACAATTGTATAGCACAATGCTTTTTGCAAACAAGTTAAGTCCTGAATAACGGTGATTGTTGCAAGAGGTTGGCCCACAGAATCAGGCGGATTATTGTGCTTGGATCCTCGTAAAGGCAATGTAAAGCAGTGAGGCTTTTCATACAAAATCTATTCTTGCTCCACTAATAGCGTCTTTGACTTTTTAAAGCAGTTTTCACTTAAGGAAATTACAGTTATTCGCTCCGAATTCCAACTCTGTGTGCAATTGGAATTGCAGAGGCCCCTTTATAAACTGGTCCTACACAATCTGCAACACACAGGCAAGACACCTGAGCAGAAGCAACCTGAGAAATCACAGCTTCCTCCTACCAGTCCCTTTAAGAGCTAAAAACGAGAATGTTAACTTGTTTTATATTAGGTTCCATGACATTTTCTAGAATTTCAATTCCATAAAAGTCAGCCCAGCCCATTTACATAAGACACCGAAGTTTAAAAGGAAAAAGCTAATTCTGATTTACGAAAATGTCAATGTCAATTTGAAATCCTATTAAGGTTGGCAAAAGCATCGTTTTTACCCCATAGAGAAGGGGGGGCGTGTGGGATGACACATCCCCACCGTGAAACACGGTTCACATTTACATGAAACCCCTGGGGTATCTCAGGGTGGATTTATGACCTGAGACTTAACCACAACACACACACACACACACACACACACACACACACACAGAGGCATTTTGGGTCACACCCAGCGATGCTCAGGGGGTTGCTCCTGGCTCTGCACTCAGGAATTGCTCCCTGGGGGGTGCTCGGGGGACCTTATGGGATGCTGGGATGGAACCAGGTTGGTCACGTGCAAGGCAAACGCCCTCCCTGCTCTGCTATCGCCCCGGCCTCTGATTGGTCCTCTAGAAACCCTTATTTGCATACCCAGTCCCATTGGTTCGCACATTCCATCATTTGCATACAGACACATTCTCAGTCTCATGGGAAAGATGCAATCTGATTGGTCTTCTATAAACCCTTATTTGCATATCCAGTCTGATTGGTTCCCCACATCCCATCATTTGCATACAGAAACATCTGGATTGGTGGAATGCAATCTGATTGGCCCTCTATAAACACTTATTTGAATACCCAGTCCGATTGGCTCCCCACATCCCGTCATTTGCATACAGACACATCTGCAGTCTCATGGGTCAGATGCAACCTGATTGGTCCTCTATAAACCCTTATTTGCATACCCAGTCCGATTGGTTCCCCACATCCCATCATTTGCATACAGACACATCATCTGCAGTCCCATTGGTCAGATGCAAACCTGATGCTTTTTGGATCACACCCAGAGATGCTCAGGGGTTGCTCCCTGGCTCTGCACTCTGTGCAGGTGTGGAAGACAATGGAAAACGGGTTTCAAGAGTAACACACAGCAGGTCTTAGTGCATGCCCCAATTCTGACGTTTGATCCTCAAATTGGTTGATGTAGCAGGATCCAAAGTCCATAAGAGAAGAGGGACAGAGAAGTCTTACAGCGTGAGCAAAATGTCTGGTGCTAGGGAAAAGAGATAGTCCACTGGATAGGATGTTTGCTTTGCACAAAGCTGATCCGTCGTCCATCCCAGGCATCCCATAGGGACCCCCAAGCACCCCCAGGAGTGATTCCTGAGTGCAGAGCCAGGAGCAACCCCTGAGCATCCCAAGTGGTACCCAAAAAGGCATCAGGTTGCATCCGACCAATGAGACTGCGGATGATGTGTCTGTATGCAAATGATGGGATGTGGGGAGCCAATCGGACTGGGTATGCAAATAAGGGTCTATAGAGGACCAATCAGAGGCCGGAGCGATAGCAGAGCAGGGAGGGCGTTTGCCTTGCACGTGACCAACCTGGTTCCATCCCCAGCATCCCATAGGGTCCCCTGGAGCACCCCCCAGGAGTAATTCCTGAGTGCAGAGCCAGGAGCAACCCCCTGAGCATCCCAAGTGGTACCCAAAAAGGCATCAGGTTGCATCCGACCAATGAGACCGCGGATGATGTGTCTGTATGCAAATGATGGGATGTGGGGAGCCAATCGGACTGGGTATGCAAATAAGGGTTTATAGAGGACCAATCAGAGGCCGGAGCGATAGTAGAGCAGGGAGGGCGTTTGCCTTGCACGTGACCAACCTGGTTCCATCCCAGCATCCCATAGGGTCCCCCGAGCACCCCCAGGAGCAATTCCTGAGTGCAGAGCCAGGAGCAACCCCTGAGCATCGCCTGGTGTGACTCCCCCAAAACAAAACCAGTTGGGAAGGTGTGTGCATTCCTGTAATTAAGAGACTTTGTTCTTTGAGCTCACCATGGTTGAGAAAAGGGAAGAAAAGTTACACCAAAAGGGAAAAATGTTCCTTGTTCCCTAACCTTGGCTTAGAGAAGGAGGTTAAGGATGGACCAGCCCGGGGTTGTGTTTCTCATGACGTCACACACAAAGGAACTTGGTCTTGCCTGTGGTATTCAAGGGGTTTAAAACTATTTCCCAAGTATTGCCTCATATCTTTCTCATAAATAGCAGAAGATTAGTAAACACATTTTAAGATAGAAAGAAGCATTTGTTTCTGCTCAGTAATTGGTCTCATGTAGGGGAGCATTAAATTCCCATTACCAGAGCTAAAGAGAAAGGTCCAGCTTTTGCCCATAAATCCATTTCTGTTCTAATTTACAACGTAAGTGGTGAGGCAAAATTGCCTCGTGTAAGGTACATGATTATGTAATTTAATTTATTTTCTGTTTAATTACATAGGTTATAGAGAGAACACGGAATAAAAAATAAAATTGTTTCACTATTCATTAGCTTCTAACTATGCCTGATTTCGTGGAGAATGGGGTCAGGAGAAATATTGGACAATTATACCAGTAATGCTGGGCTTAAATAACAAAAACAACAACAAAAATAGTGCCAGAAACAAAGTATAACCACTACATTGTACCGAATATTTTTACTCAGAAAACTGGCCATAATTGAGGCCAGAGCGATAACGCTGGGCAGATGCGTGCCTTACATATAGCTGACCCAATTCAATCCCCAACACTCCATATGGTCCCCCGATCCCAACAGGAGGAATCACTTCACATACAATCAGGGTAACCCCCGAACTCTCTGGGCGTGGTGCAAACCAAAACCAAAAAACTTAATTAACATTATTCAATAATTTGTATTTTGGAGACTTTATTTTTTGCCATTTTGTGCACAGCTGGCAATATTCAATAATTTATATTTTGGAATAACTTTATTTTTTTGCTTTTTCTGCACACCTGGCAATGATCAGGGCTTACTCCTGGTATCTATGGGATGCTGGGGATCAATCCCAGGTTGGCAACATTCAGGGCAAACGCCCACCCCGCTGCATCATTGCTCTGGCACCATTTGTTAATAACTTTAAAATAAATCCGATGTCTTTGTAGAAAGAAGACTCTGTAACAGGTTACTGAAAATCAATGGCAGATACTCAAATTTTTTCTTTAAAGATTCCCAAAGGAGGGTTCAGGTATTTCAAAGACAGGAGCTAAAGCTTTTGCAGGCTGGTGCATGATTTAAGCCCTTGCTACCTTACAGTTTCCAGAGTACAGGTCACAGACAGCAATGAACAGGTAAAGACAGACTGTAGCAGTTCAGAGTGACCTGAAACACACACACACACACACACACACACACACACACACACACACACACACGATTCCAGAAGCATTCATATTCACATTATTCTACTGAATTGAAATAAAAAGATTAATCCAATAGCATCTCCAGCCCTTTGAATAGACTTTTACGTATCTACTGCACTCAAAAAATAAAATCTTAGGGCCTGAGCGATAGCAGAGCAGGGAGGGCATTTGCCTTGCATGCGGCCGACCGGGTTCGATCCCCGCATCCCATAGGGTCCCCCGAGCACCCCCCAGGAGTAATTCCTGAGTGCAGAGCCAGGAGCAACCCCTGAGCATCCCAAGTGGTACCCAAAAAGGCATCAGGTTGCATCCCGACCAATGAGACTAGAGATGATGTGTCTGTATGCAAATGACGGGATGTGGGGAGCCAATCAGACTGGGTATGCAAATAAGGGCTTTATAGCGGACCAATCAGAGGCCGGAGCGATAGCAGAGCAGGGAGGGCGTTTCCCTTGCACGTGACCAACCTGGTTCCATCCCCAGCATCCCATAGGGTCCCCTCGAGCACCCCCAGGAGTAATTCCTGAGTGCAGAGCCAGGAGCAACCCCTGAGCATCGCCGGTGTGACCCAAATAGAAAAAAAAAAAAAAAAAAAAAATCTTCAATTCCCCCTTTGAACTCTATTTCAAAACAAAATTGATCGATAAACCACTGAGTCAAGTACATTAATGCTAGTATCTATCATCTGGTTACTCTTTCAATGAATTTTTTAAAGGCTGTTAAATAGACTTTTTTTTTTTGGGATGGGAATGAGATCTTGCATGTTTGCTGACAAACCAACTTTGACACCTGTCTGCTGCCAAACAGGTGGGTCCTTTTTACACTGCCGGACCGAAACCCAAACATGAACATTTTTTGCAATTGTTTATCTCATTGTGGTATAATAAAATATACTAAAAAAAGAATACTGGCCTTTATGGTCAGAGCAGTAGTTCTAGGGTAGGGCATTTGCCTTGCACCTGGCCGATCTAGGTTTGATTCCCGGCATCCCAGAGGGTCCCCCAAGGACCTGAGTGCAAGCCAGGAATAACCCCCTGAGCATTGCAGGGTGGGACAGAAAAAATGCAGAAAAAAAACCCAAAAAACTGTATCACTGTCTCACTGTCTTCCCGTTCATCATCGATTTCCTCGAGCAGGCTCCAGTAACGTCTCCATATGTCCTGTCTCATGCTAGTAGAGCCCAAGGGCACCTGCTTGCTCCAGGAACATAATGAGCCTCAAACCATTCCATCAGGTTATTGGGATGCTGGGCGATGGTACCCAGGTTGGTCACGTGCAAGGCAAACGCCCTCCCTGCTCTACTATTGCTCCGGCCTCTGATTGGTCCTCTATGAACCCTTATTTGCATACCCAGTCCGATTGGTTCCTCAGATCCTGTCATTTGCATACAGACACATCTGCAGGCTCATGGGTCGAAGCAACATGATTGGTCCTCTCTAAACCCTTATTTGCATACCGATCCTTTGGTTCCCACATCCTCATACGGCCCCAGGGCGATGCAACCTGATTGGTCCTCTCTAAACCCTTATTTGCATACCCGGTCCTATTGGCTCCCCACATCCCGTCATTTGCATACCGACACATCTGCAGTCCCATGGGCCGGATGCAACCTGATTGGTCCTCTCTAAGCCCTTATTTGCATACCCAGTCCGATTGGCTCCCCACATCCCGTCATTTGCATACAGACACATCATCTGCAGTCTCATTGGTCGGATGCAACCTGATGCCTTTTTGGGTACCACTTGGGATGCTCAGGGGTTGCTCCTGGCTCTGCACTCAGGAATTACTCCTGGGGGTGCTCAGGGGACCCTATGGGATGCTGGGATGGAACCAGGTTGGTCACGTGCAAGGCAAACGCCCTCCCTGCTCTACTATCGCCCCAGGCCCTTTTTCTCTGAAAACATTGACCCAACTACATTCCTGCTCCATGCAAGGGTGTTATTGGGTGAAGTTTCCAGGTCTCCATGCACTGAATTTATTTCTCTTGCCTGGAACTTAGAACTGTGAGAAAAAGTCCCCTGGATACTGAAAAAAAATTGCTTTCCAAATATGAAGCATTAAACCATGCGGTGTTGAACGGATGCCAAATGGCGTTGAATATTCCAACGATCGCTATAAAAGCCTAATTTGCATTCCTCAAAAAATGAATTATTTTTACTCCCCCGAGAAAGTTAATTTGGGCATAAAGTAAACCATTATTCTTTTATACTGTGCCTGAGTTTCACACATAAATCCGCTATGATTCGATTGGTCAGTGGATCTATAATTGCAAGCTTGGTTATTTGGGCAAATGAATCTAGACAAAGGAGCATGCTGGGTTGCCTTAATGCAACTCCCATTGACTCCTAGTGCTGAAATGTAGCATTGCTCTCGCCTTGGGGAGACTATTTCGGACAGACTCGTGAACATCTGGCAATAATTCCAGTTAATCTTCTAGGTCACAGTCTCACATCACATTATGCAAACAGGAAGCGGAGCATCTTGGATGGCAAACATTGACTTTTCCGAATGTTGAAGGAAAATTCAGACGTGAGCTCTTGTTCTTGCAAACACCTGGGTGCCTCCCCACCAACAGCCACGGCTCAGAAAAAGTGATCAAACATGCATGGCCAAGCCACTCAAATAGCCAAATCCCCTATTTGCCCACTCGCTGTAGATGTTACAGTGTCAGAAGGCAGATGGGTCTGTATGCAAATGACGGGATGTGGGGAGCCAATTGGACTGGGCTAATAGAGGGACCAATCAGAGGGCCAGAGTGATAGTAGAGCAGGGAGGGCATTGCGTGACCCAGATTCCATCCCCAGCATCCCATAGGGTCCCCAAGAACACCCAGGAGTAATTCCTGAGTGCAGAGTCAGGAGCAACCCCTGAGCATCGCTGGGTGTGGACCAAAAAGGCATCAGGTTGCATCCGACCAATGAGACTGCGGATGATGTGTCGTATGCAAATGACGGGATGTGGGGAGCCAATCGCGCTGGGTATGCAAATAAGGGCTTATAGAGGACCAATCAGAGGGGGGGGGGCCCGGGGAGGTCCAGGTTGCATCCGACCCATGAGACGAGATGTTTCTGTCATGCAAATGATGGGATGTGGGGAACCAATCAGGCTGGGTATGCAAATAAGGGATTTATAGAAGACCAATGAGACTGCAGATATGTCTGTATGCAAATGACGGGATATGGGGAACCAATCAGACTGGGTATGCAAATAAGGGTTTATAGAAGACCAATGAGAATGCAGATGCGTCTGTATGCAAATGACGGGATGTGGGGACCCAATCGGACTGGGTATGCAAATAGGCATTTATAAGAGAACCAATGAGACTGTAGATGTGTCTGTATGCAAATGACAGGATGTGGGGAACCAATCGTACTGGGTATGCAAATAAGGGTTCATAGAGGACCAAACAGATTGCATCCAACCAATGAGACTACAGATGTGTCTGTATGCAAATGATAGATGTGGGGAACCAATCGGACTGGGTATGCAAATAAGCGTTTATAAGAGAACCAATGAGAGTGCAGATGCGTCTGCATGCAAATGCTGAGATGTGGGGAACTAATCTGGAGGACCAATCAGATTTCATACAACCAATGAGACCGCAGATGGGTCTGTATGCAAATGACGGGATGTGGGAACCAATCGGACTGGGTATGCAAATAAGTACTTACAGAGGACCAATCAGCAGCCCTCCGCGCCCCCCTATGAGCTGGTTCCTGATGATCACGCAGCAGCTCTGTCCTCTGGAAGGCCCCCATGCACCGTCTTCCAATCCACTGGTGCTAACACACTTACACACCCCAAAGTGCACTGTTTTCTCTGTGCATTTCTCTAGAGCAACAGCTGGATCAAACTTTCAAGAAGACAAAATATGCCCAAGGACCCCAGCACCCACCTGGGAATAGGGTGGGGGGGTGGTGGGATCAGGAAACACTCTAGAATGATGCACAGACCCCAAGAGCAGGGGTGGGAACACGAGGCAGAGCAAATAGCTTTCATACTATCAGCCTCAAATATTACTGTTATTGCTAGCTGGTCCTTGGATTTCCGCTATAACAGAGTCAATGTCCCATCCATAAAGGCGCCAGAGGAAATATGTCCAACTGCAAAGATTATTATGAGCCACTCAATGCATAAAATGAAAAATCAACATCTGCTAAGAAATGGGGACATGATTTTTCTCTCCAGGAAGATCCTAGAGTGAAAAGTCGGTGCTAGAAGATAGCCCAGTGGCTTAGATATTGGAATGTTGTGTTTAGGAGCTGGTAGGGAAAAAAAGAAAAGAAAGGAAATCCAATTTTATATGTATTGACTAATTTGGAGGTATCTTTTGTGGCAGTAAGGGAAGGAGAAAAAAAAGGGGTAGAGGAAAATGGAGAAGGAAGGAATCTAAATTGATTTACTCTGAGATAATAGGAAAGGGGATGAAGAAAAAGCCAACTATTATACAGTTCAGAATGCTTGCTGTTTGCAAGAATATACTGTGACAAAAATAAATGAACTGTTTATTCAAACAATAAGACAATAAAGATGTTATCAAGATAAACATTATAAATAACGATGGAAACCTCCATTCCTACAAGACTCAAATAACTGAGTATATGTTTATTGGAAAACAGACCAAAAACAATGAGAGAAATAAAAAATATTCCTATGGCCGGGCCTTTGTGAACGTGTCTGGTTAATCTCCAAGGAGTCCAGCCCCATGATCTGGCTGAGAAATTAATTAAATTCTTAAGGAAGATCACAGACGTTGGTTTCCTGACTGAGAGTGGCTGAGACCTATACAAAATGGCAAAGTCTCAAAATAGACTTTTTGAGACTCTTTAAATAGACTCTTTAAATAGAAACAAAAGGCTCTACATGCTTGTGATGGTCTAACAGTCCTGGGAAATCCAATAGATATGTTGTGAAATGCAAATTTTTCCCCAATGCATGAAGGTGGGTATGCAAATCTATGGGACTGGGTATGCAAATAAGGGTTTATAGGGGACCAATCAGATTGCATCTGACCCATGAGATTGCAGCTGTGTCTGTATGCAAATGACGGATGTGGGGAGCCAATCAGACTGGGTATGCAAATAAGGGTTTATAGGGGACCAATCAGGTTGCATCCGACCCATGAGACTGCAGCTGTTTCTGTATGCAAATGACGAGATGTGGGGAACCAATCAGACCGGGTATGCAAATAAGGGTTTATAGGGGACCAATCAGATTGCATCTGACCCATGAGATTGCAGCTGTGTCTGTATGCAAATGATGGGATGTAGGGAACCAATCGGACTGGGTATGCAAATAGGGTTTCTAGAGGACCAATCATGTTCCATCCGACCCATGAGACTGCAGCTGTGTCTGTATGCAAATGACGAGATGTGGGGAACCAATCAGACTGGGTATGCAAATAAGGCTTTATAGGGGGACCACTCAGATTGCATCTGACCCATGAGATTGCAGCTGTGTCTGTATGCAAATGACGGGATGTAGGGAACCAATCGGACTGGGTATGCAAATAAGGCTTTATAGGGGACCAATCAGATTGCATCTGACCCATGAGACTGCAGATGCGTCTGTATGCAAATGACGAAATGTGGGGAACCAATTAGACTGAGTATGCAAATAAGGGTTTCTAGAGGACCAATCAGAGGCCGGAGCGATAGCAGAGCAGGGAGGGCGTTTGCCTTGCACGTGACCAACCTGGTTCCATCCCAGCACCCCATAGGGTCCCCCGAGCACCCCCAGGAGCAATTCCTGAGTGCAGAGCCAGGAGCAACCCCTGAGCGCTGCTGGGTGTGACCCCACCCACCCAAAAAAAGGAAATTAAATGGTTGTATGATGCTATCTCTGGCATGAAGGGTCTTCACAGACTTTTCAACCCAATATTGGGCTTAAGGATGGTGTCCGGTCACTTCTGACCCTTCCCTGCCATGCTGCATCAATATTCCTTTAAGCTTTGGCAATTGTGGATCAATCAGGTCTGTGTGATCGCTGAAGCCCCAGGAATCAGCTCTGATCGTGGTGGGTCAAATCACTAGCATTTGCAAGTACGCTTGGGGCCAGGTCACAAGAGGCGATGCATTACCCAAAACGTGCTGACCCAGATTTTAAATATAAATATAAATATAAATATAAATATAAATATAAATATAAGCTCTGATGCACTTCTTTAACAGGGAAGACGTTGCAGGCGCCGGTGCGAACCCAGCAAAATAATCTGATCCCAGCCACAAATTATGTTGGAGTTCCTGCAGAAAAGTGGGCAATATTTTTTACGTGGACCCAAATACATCATACTTTGATCATGCATTTTTATAAATTTATTTTTGCAATGAAGATCTGCCCCTCGAGGTGTTGCAGGTGTGGGTTGCGGTGCCCGGCTGCGCCAGCAGGTGGCAGACAGGAGACAGGCTTGTCTACACCCCGGGCTCTGCCCCGTGGGCCCTGGATGGTGGATGGTCTGACATAGACAAAGATCTGGGCCCCCTGGGATGAGCCCAGAGCTACGGCAGAGCCTGGCAAGCTCCCTGTTGTGTATGCGATATGCGCCGAAACAGTCACAATAATGAACCTCATTCCCAATGCATGGAGACATTCCTGGTGCCCACTCGAGCACATCAATGAACAATGGGAATATTAGTGACAAGTGTCAAAGAAAGAAGCTGATTTACAAGTTGTTTCTAAGAAAGGTGTTTCCAGCACCCAAGATACCGCCAGACTCCCTTAGCATGCCTATTCGGGGCAAGCAGAAAATAAACGTATTTTCTATTTTCTATAATTGTTACTGGTATCTGGCATATCAAATACGACATGGGTAGTTTGCCAGGCTTTGCCGTGCAGTGGGATACTCTTGTAATCACAAATAATCTCGAGCATTTAAGCAGCCCAAATACAAGCACCTACTCCGAGGAGAATCCAATGGAGACCACCATGCCAAGGCTTAACAGATCTGCTCTGGTCCTAAAAATATGATTTATAAAGAAGCAGAAAACATTATGTGTGGGTAAGCCTCATTCCCATGACCTGATGGAATGGTTTGAGGCTTTTTATGTTCTTGGAGCAAGCAGGTGCCCATTGGGCTAGCTACACTAGCATGAGACAGGACATATGGAGATGTTACTGGTGCCCAATTTGAGATGACTACTAGAGTATGCTACCCGCACGGCAGAGCCTGGCAAGCTACCCGTATCGTATTTGATATGCCAGATACCAATATCAATTATAGACCTCATTCCCATGACCTGATGGAATGGTTTGAGGCTCTTTATGTTCCTGGAGCAAGCAGGTGCCCTTGGGCTCTACTAGCATGAGACAGGTCATATGGAGATGTTACTGGTGCCCGCTCTGAGCAAATCGATGATGAACGGGAAGACAAGTGATTTCTATTTTCATGCTCCAACCGAACTCCAAGGAATGACAAGTAGGTGAGGAGGAAACATATCCACAGAAGGGAATTTGGGTGTTGGAGAGCAATCTGATTATTAACCAGATCTAGATCTAGATCTGGTTAAAATCAGCTCTAGATCAGATCCCTGCCTGGATCTTGAATTTGAGATAAAAGAGCACTGCAGAGTGTTGAAAGCTGTTCCTATGAAGGAACGATTACTAACGTGTCTTGTAATACTGGTTTCAGGCTTACGAGTGACCTATGCTAGTCGGTTCGTGATGCTCAATCTTTCCTCTGTTTCAGAATCATGATTTTTTCCTTCCCGAGACCAGCCCGGCCACCCCGGGAGCTCCCTATGTCTGGGCTTCTCCCTACACCCATCCAGGAGAAGCTTCTCAGGAGAAAATACCAATAAAACAAACTCTGGATGGAAACGGAGCCAGGCAGGAAGCTAGTGAGCCGTGGCCTCGGACAGCGTCCACTGCTCGATTTGGCAAACCTGACCTCTGAGCGTGGGTCAGCCGAGGTCTGACGCCCTGTCCACTGTCTCGCGCTCTCTCCCTCCCTCTCTCCTGCCTCTGTTCCTCTTTCTCCCATTCTCTTCCCCTCTCTCTTTCTTTTCCTCTCTCTCTCCTCTCTCCCTCTCCATCTCCCTGTGTCTCTCTCTTCCTCTCTCCCTCTCTCCCTTCCTCTCTCCTTTTCTCTCTTCCCTCTCTCCTCTCTCTCTCTCCCTCTCTCTAACTCTCTCTCTCCTCTCTCTCCTCTCTCTCTCTCTCTCTCTTCCTCTCTCTCCCTCTCTCTAACTCTCTCTCCCTCTCTCTCTTCCTCTCTCCCCTCTCTCTCTCCTCTCTCTCTCCTCTCCCTCTCTCTCCCTCTCTCCCTCTCTCTCCATTTCTCTCCATCTCTCTGTCTCTTTCTCCCCCCTCTCTCTCGCCATCTCTCTCCCCTCTCTCCATCTCTCTATGTCTCACTCTCTTCCCTCTCCCTCTCTCCTCTCTCTCTTCCTCCTATCTCCCTCTCTCTTTAACTCTCCCTCTCTCTCCCTCTCTCTCTCCCTCTCCCTCTCTTCCTCTCTCCTCTTCTCTCCCTCTCTCTTTATCTCTCTCTCCTCTCTCCCCTCTCCCTCTCTCTTCCCTCTCTCTCTCTCTCCCTCTCTCTCTTTCTCTTCCTCTCCCTCTCTCCTCTCTCTCTCCCTCTCTCACCATCTCTCTCCCTCTCTGTCTCCATCTATGTCTCTCTCTTCCCTCTCCCTCCTTCTCTTCCTCTCTCTCCTCTCTCTTCTCCCTCTCTCCCTCTCTCTTCCCTCTCCCTCTCTTCCCTTCTCTCTCTTCCTCTCTCTCCCTCTCTCTCACCTTCTCTCTCCCTCTCTGTCTCTCTCCATCTCTCTATGTCTCTCTCTTCCCTCTCCCTCTCTCCCTCTCTTCCTCTTTCTCTCCCTCTCTCTCTCTTTCTCCTCTCTCTCTCCCTCTCTCTCCCCTCTCCTCTGTCTCCCTCTCTCCTTCTCTCTCTCCTTCTCTCTCCCTCTCTCTCCCTCTCTCTCCTCTCTCCCTCTCTCTCTCCTTCTCTCCTTCTCTCTCCTTCTCTCTCCCTCTCTCTCTCCCTCTCTCTCTCTCCTCTCTCTCCCCCTCTCTCCCCCTCTGTCTCTCCCCAGCCCCCCCTCTCCGCTATAAGCTCTGGCACTGCCTTCCTGAAACCCTTTTCTAGAAAGCAGCTGCGCCCATCTGTCGCCTCAATAAGAGCCTCCAGGCTCCTGTTTCCGGAGAGGGCTGGAATTCTGAGCTCACCGGGAGACACAGGCTGAAGCCCAGAGATCAGGGATCAGCCCAGCAGGAAAAAGTCCTGGGGTGTGGCCCCGGTTTCTTCCTCTTACTATCTGCCGGCTCTCGGTCTCCGTCCCTCTCTCATCTCTAACGTTCTCTTTCCCTCTCTCCCTCTGCTCACTCCAGACTTCTCCCTCTCCATCGCTCTCTTTCCATCCTCCCCTTTCTCCCTTTTTGCCCTCTGTCTAATTCTCCCCCTCCTCATCTCTCTTTCTGGGTGCAGAAACAGCCAATCCTGTAGGCGGGGGCCTCCCTCCAACCCTGGGTCCTTCCCAGACATAGGGGAGAAGCAAACCCGGAGGAGATGGTCCCTGGAGAAACAGACGCAGAGATGCACAGACTGCTTAGATCTGGGAGACCCCCAAGATTCGGGAAGGGGAACAAAGCCCCCGCACTGAGACCCGGGACAGAGACCCAGGGAGAAGGCCTTTGTGCTGTTTGCAAAGGCTCGTGTTGTGTAGCTGTTATCCCCTAAATACCAACGCAAGGAGCTTTGATGGATTATCCAAGGGACAGGCTCGACCTTTGGCAGCATTGCAAGAGATTTGAAGAATAAAAGATGATTATTATCTGCAAAGAGGACAGCGTGAAAGCCTTATGGAAGAGAACCAAAGCTAAGAGAACTGCATGCGTGGCCCCTCTCCCCCACGCCTTCTCCCGTTTGGACGGCTCGGAGACTCTCGGAGTTTGATTAAAAGCAACGGCAGCAGGTCGAGAGCGACTGGAGTTTGCTTTTCAGTTGGAATCCACGTTCCCAGTCGGAGATTATACCCCAACTGGCCGGGAGCCTTCCAGCAAGGCAACGGGGAGGAAAACAGCCAGAATTACAGAGCCTAGAGTCAGCAACAAAGATTCAAGAACAGCAAACCAGCTCAAGGGAGAAGAGCTGCAGAAATCTCAGCCAAGGAAACAGACTCATGATAGTCTCATGTCCACCCCGTTGCAGGGAAATTTCACACTAATGGACACCTTCCTGCTTTTCCACACTCACCAATCTCAGTTCTACACGGCTGGCCTTGGCGTGCGGAGGAAATAACTATTGCATTTGGCCAGGCAGTGACCAAGCCAACATCCTGGACGTGAGTCCAAAATAAAACCAAATAAAACCCACTGCGACTGGAGAGATTGTACAGTGGTCAGCGTACTTGCCTTCATTAGCTTTGAACCCAACACTCCGTACAGTGCCTGGAATCACTAGGACTCAACCCTGAGCACAAAACCAGGAGTCAGCCGTGATCAGTATTGTTGTGTGTTTCTCCGAAAAAGCAAAATAAATACAACAAAACAACCATATGAAATTACCGGGAGGCGTTCGCCACGTAAGCCCATTCAAGTGGATAATTCCAGGCGTGTAGAATCTCAAGGTCCCGATGCCCTTTGATAACTCTCCCAGGGGTGTGTGTGTGTGTGTGTGTGTGTGTGTGTGTGTGTGTGTGTGGAGGGGACGGAAATCAAGACCGGCTGCCCTGAGAGATCTCTAAGACTTTTGCAATTGTCCTCGCAGAAAGGGAACACGGTTAGAAAACCCTAATTATTTTCCAATGGGAGAAGCTGCCCCCATGCGTTTGAGGATCCAGTTGTCAAAATATACTTTTATTTTTTAATAGAAGCGCTTGGTTTCTGACAGAGCTCACTCGTGTGATGTAGCTGCTGTTTCCCTGGTCCCTGCCCCGAGAAACTTTCTGGAGATCTTTGGATTCACAGTCTTGCTGATCTGCTAGACTCCGAAAGCCGGGCGGGACCTGTGAGGGAGCGGGTTGGCGGAACTAAGAGGGAGAATTCTGGAAGTGTCCTTGTTCCTATCTCTGCTAAGAGAGGCTTGACCACTGGGCCTTCTTTGTTGTTTTGTTATTGTTATTGTTGTTTGAATTTTTTATAATATAGCCATGAGATAGACCATTACAAAATTGTTCATGGTTGGGTTTCAGGCATAGCGTGATCCAGCACCCGTCCCCTCCACCAGTGCCCATTTCCCACCACCAATGTCCCCTGATTCCCTCCGCCCTACCCCAGCCTGCCTCTATGGCGACCCTGTCTCTTCTCTCTCTCTCTCTCTCTCTCTCTCTCTCTCTCTCTCTCTGTGTGTCTGTGTCTCTCTCTGTCTCTCTCTCTCTCTCTCTCTCTCCTCTTACACATTGTGACTTGCCATACATACATTGAAGGGTTATCATGTATATCCGTTTGCCTACATTCAATGCTCAGTTTTAGTCTGGCGTGACCATTTCCAGCAACTAGTAGAACACTGGTATATATTTATATTATACCACCATGAGGTAGACCATTACAAAGCTGTCCATGGTTGGGTTTCAGGCATAGAGTGATCCAGCACCCGTCCCTCCACCAGTGCCCATTTCCCACCACCAATGTCCCCCTGATTCCCTCCCCCTACCCCAGCCTGCCTCTATGGTACGTTCTTTATCTCTTTTTTCTTTCTCCCTCTCTTTCCCTCTCTCTTTCCTCCTCTCTCTTCTTCTCTCTGTCTCTCTCCATCTCTTTCTCCCCTCTCTTTCTGCCTCTCTCTCTCCTTCTCTCTCTCTCTCTTCCTCTCTCTCTCCCTCACTCTCTCCGTTTCTCTCCATCTCTCTCTCTTCCTCTCCTTTCCTTCTCTCTCTCTCCTCTCCTCTCTCTTTCCTCTCAAACACTCTGGGACCACTCCCGACTCTGTGCTCAGGGCTCACTCCTGGCGAGGTCCAGGACGCAGACTGAGTGTAAGCAGAAGGCTTCCCTCATCCTCTACTCTCTCCCTAGCCTTGCTTATTTGTTTAGCATCAATTAAACCTTGGTGAGCTCTCGCCCACCCAGTTTCTTGACCTCCCCAAAGCTTAGCTCTTCTGTGTTCCTCTTCAGAGCCGTTTGTCGTCATAAATCAAGAGCTCCTGTACGGTAACGCCGGTGGTGGCCAAGGCGTCCCCCTCCTCTGAAGGATTCAACCCAAGCACATGTCAAGAATGTCCCTCATCTTGCACACGCCGAGAACTGGGATCCAGGACCAGGCAGGAGAGTCACACTGGGCGAGTGTTGGTCACTGCTGGCCACTAGGAGGCAGTACAAGAAAATTCCCTGCTATGAAGCCATAAGGGCCAGTGAGTCAACTCGGACGGCCAAATCCCAGGCTGACCACCAAGGAGAAACGCCTCCTCCTGGGAGCGTCTGACTTGTTTTTCCGTTGATGAGCTACCCGGTTGAAGCCCGAGTGCCTGTTTTCCCTCTCGTGACCCCTGTCTCCAAGGTGCCCTGGACACAAGGCAATGACCACCCTCTCCTGCTGTGTCCACAGGTCAGACACAGCAGGAGCTTCAACCCATCCCAATGTGTCAAAGGATATTCTTGTGTTTGTTGCTTCTTCTTGGTTGTGCTTGTTGAGTTGTGGTTGTGTTGCATGGAGTCACATGTGATTTCTCTCTCTCTGTCTCTCTCAATTATTTCATCCTTTGATGCATTTAAACTGAGGGTCTGTTCAAATGGTTTTACGTGCCCAGGATACTGTGACCTATAGACCTATATGGAATACTATGCAGCCCCGAAGTCTACGTAAAATGGTTTCTTGTGCCCAGGATGCTGATGCCACACACAGAGTTCTTAGAGAATGCCGATAGACCCATGAGCAGAGTGAACCTGCCTCTCTCTCCCCCAAGACCCAGCCCTCCTCCCCCCAAATCCTACTGCCCACCCCACCTAATGCAATCCTGTGACTCAGTTCTCCCATTGAACTGCCTTTGGCCCTTTGTTGCTCCTGGCTGTGCATCTGTAAGTCCCAGCTACGAGAGATCCTCCGGTCTCTGTCCCTGACCTTCTGGCTGACCTTGCTCAACACCATCTCCTCTAGCTCCGTCCATGAGGCTCCAAATCACATAGGCTTGTCCTTTATTACAGCTGCGTAGTATTCCATTGTGTGTCTAGGTCATGACTTCTGGGCTGCGTTGTTTTCCATTGTGTGTACAGGCCATGAGTTCCGAGATGCATTGTACTCCATGTGTGTATAGGCCATGATTTCTGAGCAGTTGTATTCCATTATGTCTATAGTGCACAACTTCTGAATAACGCCATATTCCATTTTCTGTATATGCCCCAACTTCTGGGCTGTGTAGTATTCCACAGTGTATATAGACTCCAGACTTCTGGACTGCACAGTATTCCACTGTGTGTATGGATCCCGACTTCTGGGTTGTACAGTATTCCATTGTGTGTATAGACTCTGACTTCTGGGTTGCACAGCAATCCATTGTGTATATAAGACACTGACCTCTGGGCTGCATAATATTCCACTGTGTGTATATGCCATGATTTCTGGGCTCTGTCATATTCCACTGGGTGTAAATGCCACAACTTCTCGGCTTCATAGTATTCCATGGTATCTATAGTTCCCGAATTCTGGGCTACGTAGTATTCCATTCTATGTATAGGCCCAGGCATATGAACTGTGTCATATTCCATTGTATACATAGGCCACGACTTTGGCTGCATAATATTCCATCATGTGTAGAGGCCCCATCTTCTGAGCTATGTGGCCCCGACCTCTGAGCTGCTTCATATTCATTGTTATCTAGTCTCTGACTTCGGGTTGCATAGTATTCCATTATGTCTATAGGTCACAATTTCTGAGCTGTGCCATGTTCCATTGTGTGTATAAGTCTTGATGTCTGGGCTGAATCATATTCCATTGTGTGTATATGCCGCAACTTTTGGGTCGCATGGTATTCCATTGTGGC
>JAJIBD010007881.1:10000-75000 GCA_021461705.1 Cryptotis parvus | reverse complement strand
ACATGCTGTACCCTACTGAGGGTCCACAGCCGTAGTTTGGACATTTTCAGACCCTCAGCACTTTCTCGTACCGCACCCTGCGAACACAGTGACCTCAGCCTGCGTCCCCTTGGTCCCCCGCCCGGCTCCTGCATCCGCCGCGCACCCACCTAAGATGCCCAGGCGGTAGTTGACGGTGATGACGATGGCGTTGCCGTAGCTGGCCAAGATGCTGCCGTCCACCATGTTGCCGGTACCCTCCATGTAGGAGCCGCCGTGCCGCGTACACCATGGCGGGCTTCTTGGTGTTCTGGTCATGGATGTCTGGGGAGAGAGCCAGGGGACAGAGGGTCATGACGGACCCCAAGAGCAGGCACGGCGCTCACGCTGGCACTGAGGGCCCGGCTGACAGCCCCACTCCTCCCGGCCCCCGGACCCCCCGTTTCTAGGAGTGACACAGGTTGGGAGAGAGCAAGAAGCTGCGGGCAGTGGGTGGGAATGTCCACGTCCGGTGTGGGTTTGTGAAGTGCCAAGTGATGGAGGCAGGGCTGGAAGGTGCATGTGGTGGTGTGTGATGGATGCGGTGATAAAAATAACACAAAAGGGAACAAATGGTTTGCGGAGGGCTGATACACCAGCCGGAGATGCGGGTGCCCGTGGGAGCTATGAGGGTTCCCAGTTGGCCGAGGTGTCACAGCCAGTGATCGGGGTGACTTGTGTGTCCAGTGACCAGGCGGCTGCCCTACTGGCCGCACATTGCCCACGCTACGATGACGCGGCCATTGTGCGAGACTCCTTGGGGACAACAAAAGCCAAACGAGAGTCTGATGCACACACACAAACACACACACACACACACACACACAGAAAAGAATCACAACTGGTGTGTTTGCAACAGGTGAAGCTTGAGACGGGAGAAAACTAAAATGAAGCATTGTGGAGTCTGGACACTAATGGCCCAGCCCTGAGTTGAGTGGATGATGGGAAATACTCATTATGGGACCGTGGTGCAACCCTCGCTGAGGCGGCGTCACTCACAAGCTCTGTCACCTGTGTGTTTTCAGTGACGTGCCCTTGAGCCCACGGCCAGCGTGTCGGGTACCTAAGATGAGACCCGAGCTGTGTCAGCAACTCAGGACTCACAACTGCCCACGTCTGATTCCGTCTCTGTGGCCAGCACTATCACTCATATCACTGTCTTCCCGTTCATCATCCATTTGCTCCAGCAGGCCCCACTAACATCTCCATATGTCCTGTCTCATGCTAGTAGAGCCCAAGGGCACCTGCTTGCTCCAGGAACATAAAGAGCCTCAAACCATTCCTTCAGGTCATGGGAATGAGGTCCATAATTGTTACTGGTGTTTGGCATATCAAATACAACACGGGCAGCTTGCCAGGCTCTGCCTGGCCAGCACTAACTGAATGACTTTTTGGAGGGTCCCTTTCTCCTTCTCATGCTATCACGGACACGTCCAACGGCCAGGGAGGGTGTACAGTGGCCTTCAATGCATCCTGGCGGAAGTGGGTGAGTTGGGAAATGCCTCATGGCGTGGAGAAGAGAGTGTGGAAAGCCCAATGGCTGGTCCCCAGCTAAAACAATGGCCCCCAGCCCCCATGCAATGGCCCTTGACAGCCAGGTCTGAAGGCTCCCGCTGGTATCCCTGTACGCCAGGGGATGCAGTAGGGAGCCGGGGCGAGAGTGTACAAGTCTTCACACGGCCACGTGAGCATGCGTCCAAACCACACCGAACCAAACACACCGTGGTCTATTTGTTGCTTTGTTTGAGCACCAGGAAGGCATTCCCCCATGGGACCCTATTGCTGCAGTCACGGTGGACAGATTCTAAATGAATTTGGGGGGAAAGGCATGTCCAAGCACCCCTCCGGAATAAAGAAATAAACAACTAAATGAGAATGTTTTGATGAACCCATGACATCATGAGGTGAGGGCAAGGAGATACAGGATGGCACAGAAAGAAAAGCGTCCGGGCCGGGGCCATAGCACAGCGGGGGAGGGCGTTTGCTTTGCATGGGGCTGACCCGGGTTCCATCCCCAGCATCCCATAGGGTCCCTGAGCACCGCCAGGAGTAATTCCTGAGTGCAGAGCCAGGAGCAACCCCTGAGCATTTCTGGATTTGAAGCAAAAAAAAATAATAAAAAAGAAAAGAAGGGCCTAACGGCTGTCAGCCTGAGTCTCTAAGGTGGGCTAGTCTCTGAAGTGTGGGGAAATATCTTATTGTTATTTTTATATGCATCTCCCTGATGGTTAGTAACGAAGCGCATTTTTTCATACACCTTTTGGGCATTCAAATTTCTTCCTGGAAGTTTCTGTTCATTTCTTCTCCCCTGTTTTGGATGGGGTTGACCGTTTTCTTCCTGTGCTGGCCTACCAGGGCATTATATATCTTGGGTATTATTAACTCCTGGACTAGAGCCATTACCGACTGGATCCAACGGGATGTCAAAAGATCACGTGGCGGGGCGGAGTGATAGCCCAGCGGGTAGGGGCGTTTGCCTGGGTTTGATCCCCTGCATCCCATATGGTCCCCCGAGCACCGCCAGGAGTCATTCCTAAGTGCAGAGCCAGGAGAAACCCCTGAGCATCGCTGGGTGTGACCCAAAAACAAAAAAAAAAGATCATGTGGCCGCCCACCTACAAGATGGTCAGACTCTTCGTCAAGACCCTGAACGAATGGTTTGAGGCTCTTCATATTCCTGAATCAACCAGATGCCATTGGGCTACATTGGCACGTGATAGGGTCCGATGGAAATGTTACTGGCGCCCGCTCAAGCAAATCGATGAATAACGGGATTCAAGTGATCAAGTGATCCCCTTATCCTTGGATCATCTAGGGCGGGCTAGAAGCCTCTAGAACCTTGCCCGTCATCTCTGTATCAAGACCCTCAGACTTTCCTACATCCGTGGATGTCCAGCGCCCGGTTGACAGCATTTTGTAGGATTCACGGTGCTCGGGGCCCAGGTGGGGTCACCTCTCCCGAGTTTTATTGTAATCCGTGGGGGAAAAGCAGAAACAGAGATGGGCGTGAACTCGTGGCAGAAGGCAGAGCTGAATTTGTCATAACGAGACACATGCGGGCTCGGCTGCCGTCTTCGTGTCCAGGGAGGGGGGACATATATATCTCAGGTGATCGGCACAGAATAAACAGCTCTCAGGGTGGGATGGCCCCGCTGGAGGGTCCCACATCTCTGGAAATGTTCACATGGGCTATGAGGTGCAGAACCAGGAGGAATCAGAGGGTGAAACCGACACCTTTGCTCAGCAGAACTTAAAGGAAACTTCCAGGGCTGGAGTAGCTCTGCCTGGCACGTGGTTGGCCCCAGTTGTGTCCCTGGCAACACTTAGAACCAGCATTTAGTCCCAGCACTGCCAGAAGCGACCCGTGAACCTAGAACCAAGAGCTAATACTCAATACGTTAGGTGTGGTAGTAATCCAAGCACATCAAAATTGCAGATGTATCCGGGAGCAATATGGCATCAATATTTCAGATGTCTTCCGCCACAGGAGGAAGAGAGAGCAGTGTAGAACGCCTTCAAAAGCATCGAAGAAATAGCTAAAAGGACAAAGATCCTCTGGCTCTGGGCACATCTCTTTGACTCCACCGCTCTCCCTGCATTAACATACACCTCAGAGACCTGGGCCCTACGAAAGCAGGATGAGAATGCTATTCGGGTCTCCTAGAGGAGGAATCGAAAGAGCTATGCTTGGAATATCACGCCTCACTCAAGTGAGAGAAGGAATCCGGAGTTCTGACCTCCGTCGCTATTCCAGAATCAGGGATGCTGTCTCGTTTGCCAAGGCATCGAAAATCAGATGGGCTGGACATGTAATGCGATTTGGAGATGACCGCTGGACTAGAGCCATTACCGACTGGATCCCATGGGATGTCAAAAGATCACGTGGCCGCCCACCTACAAGATGGTCAGACTTCCTTGTCAAGACCCTGAAGGAACGGTTTGAGGCTCTTCATATTCCTGAATCAAACAGATGCCATTGGGCTACATTGGCACGTGATAGGGTCCAATGGAAATGTTACTGGCGCCCGCTCGAGCAAATCGATGAATAACGGGATTCAAGCGATCAAGTGATTGGGGAGCTCTCTGCAATGATCCCAGAGGTGGGGCTGAGGGTTCAGCTATGACCCTCTAAACACATCATCTCTTGGACACACTCCAAGGTGGCCGTGGAAATTGAGACAAACATCAGCAGGAACCATGGCCTTGGAGAATGTGTGCTTGTTGGTGGCTTCATCACAATAGAGTCAGGGGCCGGCCCTGGTCCCCCCACGGCTGAGCTGACGGTTTCTTTCAGAGGTCAGGAAAGGTTCCCATTGTGTGTATAAGAACCAGAACAAGCTGTTTGGGGGCACAATCAGATTAAGAAGCTCTAGGGCTCTGGTGGCCCCTGGGTGGCCGACAGGACGCTGAACTCTGGATGACTCATCCTTCAGGGAAGGGAAACTGAGCCCCAAGCTCCTCCGAGAAAAAACACATCTTAGTTCGGTCCCGTGGGAAGTTTCCACAGCGGCCTCGCTGACTCCCATAGCCTGCGTGGCTGTTTCTATCTGAAACTATTTACTCCAGCTGCACCATCAGGGAGAAAGATAAAAAAGCCATTTATCACGCAGAGCGTTTGAGTCTGTTGGATTATGGCTCTGTCCATGGAGGGAAAGGACTTTTGCATGTAAACGAGCGATTCTTGATTTGGTAAATGCAAGGGCAGCAGGTGATGGGATTTTGCATGTGGGAAACGCAAAGACAGGTAGAGTTGGGAGCCTGGAGAAAACCTCCCGATATTGGGTCCTCTATTCATTTTTTCTTCCTTAATTTAATGCACTTGAGACAGTGTCCTCAAGGAAATAGGAAGAGCCCACTAAAAACGCTTTTCTTATGTACCGTACTGTGAGCTACAGGACATTCTCGGAGACGTTTTGGAAAGGGAATGCTTTGCAAAGGAAAGGGGAAAAAATGAAAATAAAATGGAAGCGCCCTCCCCAGCCCGGGAAAGCCCCCCACCCAGCCCCCAGCCCGTCTGGAGCTAAACTGTCCTTTCAACAAAGTCGTGAAGAAGACAAACGTCGCAAAATATCCGTACATGGTCGTTTGCAAAATAACACTTGGGATAGAGAAAGCAAATAGGCATGCATGTCTCAAAATTCCACTTTCTCTGCTTGGGACCAAGCCCAAAAGAAAAAGGAAAAGGGGGAAGGAAAAAGAAAGGAGGACAGATGTGTATTGCCGAGAACAAGCAGCAATTCTGTGATCCTCGGTGTGCCGTTCTCCTCTCCACAGACAGCCCCCTGTTTCTCAAGGGCCCAGCACAGTCACGGGACATTACAGGGCAGCAATCCAAAGAAGAAGAAAATCAAGTTGGCACGGCAGTGTGGACACTGTCCAGGAAAGGCAGAAGATCACATTGAAATGAAAAAGAAAAAAAAAAAAGAAAAAGAGAGAGAGAGAAATATATATATATATAAAATCATGCTTTGGGAAAAAAATACCTTCATCATCAGCACGTTCATAACTGCTCAAATCATCTACGTTTTTCTTTGTGTTGGCTCCTGGGGTCGTATTGAGAAGGAAAATAAAGGGGGAAAAAAGACAATTCAAAACCAAGAGGTTTGCAAAAAATTAAAAAAAAAGAAAAGAGAATATTCTACCTCGTCAAAGGAAAAAAAAAAAGCCATATAAAAATGTTGAAATCTGGACATTTGGATTTCCCAAAAAAAAGACAAAATAAGAAAGAAAAAGAACAGGAATGCCAATGTGAAATGCCCACAACATAAAGATGTCCAAAAAAGAAACCAATTCAGAAGGCCGCCTTGGCAGAAAGCATTTGGTAAGGCAGCTTGTCACAGTGCTCGGGGTGCTTAAAACGGAACAACAGGAAGAAGAAAAAAAAAAAAGAAAGAAAAAGTAACGTGAGTTGGGAAAAATAAAGGAAATTATTAAAAACCAAGATAGCTCCCACTTTGTTAAATTAGGACTTTACTATCCCTCGGCCTTGCACGTGTGGCCACGTTTTCCAATACCATTCATTGGCATACTTTGGAAGGAGAGTCTATAACGTAAGAAGAAACATATTTAAACAAGAAACAAGGAAAGACTTAAGGCTCTTAAAATCGACTTTCATTGCATGCATCAGAGTTGAATCACACAATAGGGCACAGAAAAAGCAGAGCTTCTGCTGACTGACCAAGCCAGGAATATTTATCCTGTCCAGTCCACCATTCGAATAACTCTGCCCACCATCTCATCCCAATCTTCATTATTTATTTTAAAAAAGCAATAATAATTCTGCTTTTGAAAGGTATTTCCTTCATTAAGAAAAAACACTTATGTATCACCTGCTCTGATGAAAATGTAGCATAGTATTTGGAAATTTGGATTTTTTTTTTCCTTTTTGGGTCTCAATCATTGATGCTTCTGGCTCTGCACTCAGGAATTACTCCTGGCGGTGCTCAGGGGACCTTATGGGATGCCGGGATCGAACCCGGTCGGGTGCGTGCAAGGCAAATGCCCGACCCGCTCTGCTATGGCTCCGACCCCTAGAAATTTGGATTTTTTTCCTTAATGAATCACCTACCTGGCAAAAGAATTGGACAAATTTCCATGTGGCAAAGTGTGTGTGTGCGTGTGTGTGTGTGTGTGTGTGTGTGTGTGTGTGTGTAGAGGTCAGGTAGAGAGTCCATAGACCCATGTAAAAGAGAAAAACGTGCCTTGGAACATAAGATTTGAGAGTGTTCTGTGCAGTTTTGGTTTCCCCTTCTTGAAGATAAAAGTGTCCAATGGTTGTTTCCTTAATAGGCTGCAGATTCCCTTTATCTACACAAACACACCCCAAGCAGACACAACTGTCGTCTTCTACAGGAATTCCACCAGGTTCATCTAAACACACAACTTTGCCCCAAGACAGGAGGTTGAGGTCCACAGGGTGGGAGAAGGTTGAAAATGATTCGCAATAAAACTCTTGGATGGGGAATAAATAATATCCTTTAGTTCTCCCTAGCTCCAAGGACCTAAAGAAAACTTGAAAGCAATACAGAAGCCCACCACAGACACAAAAAGTATGTTGTGTGAGACGAATTCCAAAGCTACGCAAACAGCGTTTTTGTAATGAATCTGTCAAGGCTTGGCGTCTACAACAAGGCTTGGGATGGAGGTTCGGTGAGACAGTGAACAGACCAGGAGCCCAATAATAGTTGGAAGTGGGGTTGCTAAGCTAGAAATGAGTATTGAAAGGAGATAAAGGAATATACGTGATGAGCCAGTTAATATATGGATTGCAAACGACAATCTGCAAAAAGAGAGAGAGACAGAGACAGAGAGAGACAGAGAGAGACGAGAGACACAGAGACAGAGAGGCAAAGTGTCTGCCATAGAGGCAGGCTGGGGTAGGGGAGGGAATCAGGGGACATTGGTGGTGGGAAATGGGCACTGGTGGAGGGACGGGTGCTGGATCACTCTATGCCTGAAACCCAACCATGACCAGCTTTGTAATGGTCTATCTCATGGGGGTATAATATAAATATATATGAGTGTTCTACTAATTGTTGGAGATGGTCACGCCAGACTAGAACTGATCATTGAATGTAGGCAAAGGGATACACATGATAACCTCTAAATGTATGTATATATGGCAAGTCACAATGTGTAAGAGACAGAGACACAGAGACAGAGAGAGAGAGAGAGAGAGAGACAGAGAGAGAGAAGAGGAAAAGCGTCTGTCATAGAGGCAGGCTGGGGTAGGGGAGGGAATCAGGGGACATTGGTGGTGGGAAATGGGCACTGGTGGAGGGACGGGTGCTGGATCACGCTATGCCTGAAACCCAACCATGAACAGCTTTGTAACTATCTCAGGGTGACATAATAAAATAAAAATAAATAAATTGCTTGCCGCCACTGTTCAACCATTAAGTCTCGCTGGAGGAGAGGAAGATAGCTTTTTTATTTGATTTTGTTTTCAGTTTTCAGCCACACCTGGCAGGGCTCAGGGCTTACTCCAGGCTCTGAAATACAGATCACTTTTTTTGGGGGTGCTCAGGGGACCCTATGGGATGCTGGGTATGGAACCCAGGTTGGCCCGTGCAAGGCAAACACGCTCCCTGCTGTGCTAACGCTCTGGCCACAATTTCTTTTAAATTGATGCCTATTAGACTGCATAAATGGTGTGTTAGGGGACTCGTACTTAGGTAGAATGAAGGAACAGAAATCTCAAAATTATCTGTTATCACTGAAACTATGCCTCGGTGGTATTACAGAAAAAGATGCATTTTCCTTTAAAGAAGTGGATTTGGTGATCGACTGTGTGTGTGTGTGTGTGTGTGTGTGTGTGTGTGTGTGTGTGTCGGACAGACAGCATCTATCTTTGCAAACAGACTTTCTTAAAACATTCCTAAAACAAGACTATGTTCACATTTTCATTGCAATCAGCCGATGGAAGACTAATTTCCCTTTCATTTCTTTTTCTATAGACATAGGTGAGCATTTCTGTTCGGAAGAAAAGATGGTGGATAAAATGTCTAAGGTGCTGAGGAGGAATCGAGGAGAACTAGGTGTGTTTTCGGATTTTTTCCCCCTCCAACAAAGAGAGTTCCCCTCACACCTTGTTTTTGCTGCTCACAAGGTTCTAGAAAGAAATTTTCAGCTATTGGGGCCACACCTGGTGTAGCCCAGAACTTGCTCATGGCTGAGCCGACAGGTAACTCCTTGGTTGCTCGGGGTACCCTATGGGATGCCCAGAATTGGACCTGGGTCAGCGGTGGGCAAGACCAGTGGGCCCTCAGGTGGGTGTGGATAAACGTCTTCCCTAACTCGAGTTTGACATCTCTTCCTGACACAAACCAACCTGGTTCCATCCCCGGCATCCCATAGGGTCCCCTGAGCACCCCCAGGAGTAATTCCTGAGTGCAGAGCCAGGAGCAACCCCTGAGCATTGCCAGGTGTGGCGCAAAAATAAAAAAGCCCTTTGAGCAGCAACCTGTACCCATGATGCATCTTTTTTTTCTATCTTCTGCACAGATGCATTTTTTTTTATTATAATGCAATGAGATAGACCATTACAAAACTGTGCATGGTTGGGTTTCAGGCATAGCGTGATCCAGCACCCGTCCCTCCACCAGTGCCCATTTCCCACCACCAATGTCCCCTGATTCCCTCCCCCTACCCCAGCCTGCCTCTATGGCAGACACTCTTTAGAGAGCTGGGAGAGAAATAGCAGAAAAGCAGAGAAACAAATGCAACTCCTTTAGCAAGTCACCAGAGTTGAGTGAAATTCAGTTTCAGATTCCTTGTGGGGATGTTTGGATCCAATCCTTCAATGTTCCCTGTTTCTTCTCTGGTCTAACTGCAGGCCTACTCTCATTCTATATATTATATTATATTATATTATATTATATTATATTATATTATATTATATTATATTATATTATATTATATTATATTATATTATATTATATTATATTATATTATATTATATTATATTATATTATATTATATTATATTATATTATATTATATTATATTATATTATATTATATTATATTATATTACATTACATTACATTACATTACATTACATTACATTACATTACATTACATTACATTACATTACATTATATATTGTATTGTATTATATTATATTATATTATATTATATTATATTATATTATATTATATTACATTACATTACATTACATTATTACATTACATTATATCATATCATATCATGTTATATTATATATTATTTATATTACATTAGCAAATTATAATATATTTAGTGAATTATAATAGCTATTATTGTATTCTATTATCTATTATTATATTTATATATTGTATATTATATATAATATAAATTACATATGATATTATATATTATATACTTATATATTATATAAGTATATTATATATAACATATAATATACTTATATATAATATATAATATAATATATATAAATATATTATATAATATATTAATTATATATTATATATTACAAATATATAATATATTTATATTATATAATGTATATAATATATGTATCTGTTACATCTTATATAATAGTTCTATATTACAATTATAATAGAATTCTATTATATCACAATTCTATTCTATTATTATCAATCTATATGATATATTAAGATTATATATGATGTATGATACATTATAATAATATTAGCTATATTGGCTACTATAGCAATTAGTTATACTGATGCATGATATTACTTCTTGGCTATTAGCTAACAGGCATGAATTTATATCCTTTATCATGCAAAGAAAGCAAAGAGTCCCCGAGATGATAGATGAGATAAATTCAACCTAATGTGCATGAATTTACGTCATTTATCATCTGGGGACTCTGCTTTCGACCTTGCCTGTGTGAGAGTCCACGGCCAGCGCTGGGCGACCCTCCCTGCACTTGCGCCTAAGGGGCACGTCCCAGCGATCACCCCTGGGCCATGGACACTAACCTCCCGGGCACGGAAACTGGGTCCTCCCTGCTCTACTATCGCTCCGGCCTCTGATTGGCCCTCTATAAACCCTTATTTTGCATACCCAGTCCGATTGGTTCCCGCATAACGTCATTTGCATACAGACACATCTGCAGTCTCACGGGTAGGATGCAATGATTGGTCCTCTATAAACCCTTATTTGCATACCCAGTCCGGTTGGTTCAAAGCATCCCGTCATTTGCATATAGACACATCTGCAGTCTCACGGGTAGGATGCAATGATTGGTCCTCTATAAACCCTTATTTGCATAACCAGTCCGATTGGTTCTCCACATCCCATCATTTGCATACAGACACATCTGCAGTCTCATGAGTCGGATGCCATCTGAATGGTCCTCTAGAAACCCTTATTTGCATACCCAGTCCGATTGGCTCCCCACATACCGTCATTTGCATACAGACACATCTGCAGTCTCATGAGTCGGATGCCATCTGATTGGTCCTCTATAAATCCTTATTTGCATACCCAGTCCGATTGGTTCTCCACAGCCCATCATTTGCATACAGACACATCTGCAGTCTCACGGGTCGGATGCAATGATTGGTCCTTATAAACCCTTATTTGCATACCCAGTCCGATTGGTTCCCCACATCCCGTCATTTGAATACAGACACATCTGCAGTCTCATGGGTCGGATGCCATCTGATTGGTCCTCTATAAACCCTTATTTGCATACCCAGTCCGATTGGTTCCCCACATCCCGTCATTTGCATACAGATACATCATATGCAGTCTCATTGGTCAGATGCAACCTGATGCCTTTTTGGTCCACACCTAGCGATGCTCAGGGGTTGCTCCTGGCTCTGCACTCAGGAATTACTCCTGGGGGTGCTCGGGAGCGCTATGGGATGCTGGGATGGAACCCAGGCTGGCCATGTGCAAGGCAGAAGCCCTCCCAGATTTAATCCCATTTCTGTGGCACTGATTGTTCAGAGAACAGCAGCAGGCAATGGGGTCCGAGGCTCACACTAGGTGCTGATGGACTAGTAGGGACTCAACTGACCCCCGTAAGGGGACTCTTGGGGTTCTGTGGGCCAGCCCAGAAGGCGCCATTCCTAGCTTTGACCTGCCCTTGGGGGTCAGTGTGACTGTCGGAAGGTAACTCCCAAGGCCCGGAGCCTAACCATGCCATTCCCGGCCGTTGCTTCAATACAGGTGCAATACTTCTCCAAGAAATCAAATTTTCAATGCAATTGTCAGTGGATAAAGAGGTTTAAAAAATACACACTCGCAAGACGGACAGAAGTTAGGCCAAGCTATTCTATTTTCAAAGAATTTCCACTAGGCCAGTTAAAGCCCTCTTTAGAGGGAAGTTCTTTCTGTGTATATTTTAATTTGTTCCAGGGTTTTGTTCTTTTGTTTCTTCTCCAACAACCCAGTCGTTCCCCCTTGTCCTGGCAAAAATAACTAATTAGATGATCAGAAACACAAAGACTTCTCTCAAGTACCTAATTTAGCTACTTAAAAAAATTCAAGAACTATGTAAATAGAGGCAGAGAGGGCGTGAGAAAAGAGCCCACACAATTTATTCCAGGGAAGACCTATCCTGTCGCTGACAAAACAAAGTACCCTAGTGCAGAAGGCCATTTATTTCTTCCTCCCCAATTAAACATCATTTCACAAAAACGGTAAAATACAGGAAATAATTAGCGGACTCCTTATTAGCACTGCAAAAGTGCATGCGAATATGAAAGGAAATTCTATTTCAAAGGCGACTTAAATACAATAAAACTTGAACTATGATGTAATCCGTAAAATATGACCATGTCTCTAGTACTGAAGGACCCACATGCTCCCCTTCGTTATCTAATTCCACTTGTTTTCCTGCAATTTCTGGAAAAGTAAATGATGGGAAACGGAGGTTTGTAAGACGCTGGCAGAGAAACATCCTTAAGTGGGAGAAAGGGGTGAGCCTTATAGAATAAATCAGGACTTGTTAATGCTCATGGCTCCATGAGTAATTGTTGGGTAAAATTGGGTTCGATCCCCGGCATCCCATAGGGTCCCCTGAGTACCCCCCCAGGAGTAATTCCTGAGTGCAGAGCCAGGAGCAACCCCTGAGCATCCCAAGTGGTACCCAAAAAGGCATCAGGTTGCATCCGACCAATGAGACTGCGGATGATGTGTCTGTATGCAAATGACGGGATGTGGGGAGCCAATCGGACTGGGTATGCAAATAAGGGTTTATAGAGGACCAATCAGATTGCATCCGACCCATGAGACTGCAGATCGGGCTGTATGCAAATGACGGGATGTGGGGAACCAATCGGACTGGGTATGCAAATCAGGGTTTCTAGAGGACCAATCAGAGGCCAGAGAGATAGTAGAGCAGGGAGGGCCTTTGCCTTGCACGTGACCAACCTGGTTCCATCCCAGCATCCCATAGGTTCCCCTGAGCACCCCCAGGAGTAATTCCTGAGTGCAGAGCCAGGGGAGCCCCTGAGCATCTCAGGTTGGGACCCAAAATGCAAAATAATTTTAAAACAATGTATTAGTCATGTCATGCAGAGACATAAAGGCAAGTTGCTGAATGTGGCTTTGATGGTTTACAGTTTTGCTGCACCTGATGGGTCTCGTACACCGGAATGAGCTTCTCTGCCCAGAAAAACTTTCGGATTATTATTTTTTGAGAATTCTGTGCTGCGTTGATGGTTCCTCACCGCCAGGAACAGCAATTGCACCCGTTAAGGTCTATTTTGCATATCACGGATGCATCTTAATAATCTATTTTGGATTCAGCTCTTTCGCTGTTGTCTGATTTGCAATTGTCAAGAATCCTAACAGCCTGCTAGAAATGCCATTTGCAGGCTGAGAAACTCACGGCTTTAGAAAGTGCAAATACTGTTCTTTAAGGAGCCCACCCAGAGACCACCAGAACCGCAAGACCCGAAAGGCTGCCCTGTGGGAGCTAGGAGAATCCAGGCTCTGCGCTCGGGGCTGACTCCCTGCTCTGTGCTCGGGACTGACTCCCGGCTCTGTGCTCGGGGCTGACTCCAGGCTCTGTGCTCGGGGCTGACTCCAGGCTCTGTGCTCGGGGCTGACTCCCGGCTCTGTGCTCGGGGCTGACTCTTGGCTCTGTGCTCGGGCCGGCTCCGGGCTCTGTGCTTGGGGCCAACTCCCGCTCTGTCCTCAGGGCTGACTCCTGGTTCTGTGCTCAGGGCTGACTCCCCGGCTCTGTGCTCGCGGCTGACTCCCCAGCTCTGTGCTCAGGGCGGACTCCAGATTCTGTGCTCAGGGCTGACTCCCCAGCTCTGTGCTCGGGGCTGACTCCTGGCTCTGTGCTTGGGGCTGACTCCCAGCTCTGTGCTCGGGGCTGACTCCCAGCTCTGTGCTCAGGGCTGACTCCTGGCTCTGTGCTCGGGGCTGACGCCCGGCTCTATGCTCGGGGCTGACTCCGGCTCTGTGTTCAGGGCTGACTCCCGGCTCTGTGCTCGGGGCTGACTCCAGGCTCTGTGCTCGGGCTGACTCCAGGCTCTGTGCTCGGGGCTGACTCTTGGCTCTGTGCTCGGGGCCGGCTCCGGGCTCTGTGCTTGGGGCCGACTCCTGGCTCTGTGCTCGGGGCTGACTCCCGGCTCTGTGCTCGGGCTGACCCCTGGCTCTCTGCTCGGGGCTGACTCCCGGCTCTGTGCTAGGGCTGACTCCCGGCTCTGTGCTCAGGGCTGACTCCCGGCTCTGTGCTTGGGGGCTGACTCCCGGCTCTGTGCTCAGGGCTGACTCCTGGCTCTGTGCTCGGGGCTGACTCTTGGCTCTGTGCTCGGGGCCGGCTCCGGGCTCTGTGCTTGGGGCCGACTCCGGCTCTGTCCTCAGGGCTGACTCCTGGTTCCAGTGCTCAGGGCTGACTCCCTGGCTTTCAGGGGTAGGGGAGGGAATCAGGGGACATTGGTGGTGGGAAATGAGCACTGGTGGAGGGACGGGTGCTGGATCACGCTATGCCTGAAACCCAACCATGAACAGCTTTGTAACTGTGTATCCCACGGTGGTATAATTAAAAAGTGTTGCATTGTACTAATTAAAATAGTAGAAATATTTATCTCTGCTTCACTTTCTAGACAATAGACAGAGACCAAAAAGTAAAACCGTTCATTTTATTTTCTTGTTTTGTTGAAACAAAGAACTGATTTCATACTCTCTTTGGTAGCAATCATAATCGGTTTTTAATTTTATAAGTTTAACTCATATTTGGGTTTCTAATTAAAATCTCATGGCATGGCACTGCCAATATTTTTGTTGTTATTCTTGCCAATCTCATTATTGAAATGTTTCTCTTCCTGGGAATAAAAACAAATCCCAATAGGTATAGCTCGTCTCTGCCATTTTTTATTAAACTTTTAGTTGATACAATGTATCACCTCCCCAAACACTCCATGAGTTTGATAGTAAAACCAGAATATATTTAAAAACAGGTTCTAATCGAAGGCTGAATTAGGTGCAATATTTATCCATATTTTTCTGTATTAAACATTAAATTGACATTTATTTTGCATGGGTCCCAGCGTGAACGTTAAACCTTCAGAAATAAAATTCAAAAGTGAAATGAAATAGATAGGGGGCTGGACAGATAACACAGTGGTTAGGGCACTTGCCTTGCAAGACTTAGCTATGATCCCTGAAACCACGTGTGATCTCCTGAGCACCTCCAGAGATCACTGCTAATCAGGAAGCCAGGAACGTCCCTTAGCACTGCTACGTGTAATCGAAACCTCAGTCTCTAAGAAAAATTAAGCGACAAATAAAAGATCAATAGTTCTCTATAAGTAAAGAAGCCACTGGTATATAATCTGCAGGGAATATATTTCTGAGTATCTGTGTTGTTACAACCTTTGCAATAGATTCTGTTGTATACTGACTTCTAGCACAAAATATCTGGTGCAAAGTCATATGCTACCTGCTGAAGGCAGAGGGCTTGTTAGTGGGTGGTGTGTGTATGGGGCAACAGAGGGTTTCAGATACAATGAAGACAGACGTCCCCTGCCCACTGGCTTCTCTCGTGGGCTACCATGAAGCATATTTTTTCTTTTTGGGTCACACCCGGAGATGCTCAGGGGGTCACTCCTGGCTCTTTGCTCAAGAACTATTCCTGGCGGTGCTCAGGGAACCATAAGGGATGCCGGAATCGAACCCGAGTCAGCTGCATGCAAGGCAAGCTCCGTATCCACTGTACTATCGCTCCAGCCCCCAAAACATTTTTGTTAAGTAGCCGAAAATTATAATATCTAGTCACGAAGTTTTACTGACATTTAAAGAATATGCTGAGTGGAATACTACGCAGCCCTGAAAAAAGACAAATAGCGCCCTTTTGTACACTAGTGATGAGACTAGAGGAGATTGTGCTGAGTAAAGTCAACCAGAGGGAGACGGACAGACACAGGATGCTCTCTCCCATAGGTGGAATTTAGAGATAGGCTGTGAGGGCGCATTGGAGAATGATGCAGTGAGGAAAGAACAGTGAAATCATGAGACTGAAAGTTTAAGAACCAAACTTAGCAAGGTGCCTGTCAAGGCGGCAGGCAGGGGTAGGTGAGTAGGGTGGGGCCTGTAGGAGAGGGAATCTGGGGGGCCTTGGTGGAAGAAAACTGATATTGGTGTTGGGATAAGAGATGGAACATTGTATGTCAAACACCCAATAATGAAAACTAACGTGCCTTAAGAAAATTAAACGGGGGTGGAGGAGCTATTTTACCTAAAAAGGTCCACACCTCAGCATGCAACGCTTACTGAGAAGAATAGAAGAAGTTATAAGATACCCAAGGCTCGCAGTTAGACACGGACAGAGAAAGCAAATAGAAAGGGAAATAAAAATGTGCTTCTGACAATTGTTAGCACACTGGTTAAAGATGGCTGGAAATGCTAATAATTGTGGGAAATGGTCAAGCCAGACTGGAACTGAGCATTGAGTGTAGGCAAAGAGTTATACATGATAACCTCTAAATGGATGTATGGCAGGTCACAATGTGTAAGAGAGGGGGAGAGAGAGAGAGAGAGAGAGAGAGAGAGAGAGAGAGACAGAGACAGAGACAGAGACAGAGAGACAGAGAGAGAGAGAGAGAGAGAGAGAGAAAAGGTCTCCATAGAGGCAGGTTGGTGTAGGGGGAGGGAATCAGGGGACATTGGTGGTGGGAAATGGGCCCTGTTGGAGGGACAGGTGCTGGATCACGCTGTGCCTGAAACCCAACCATGAACTGCTTTGTAATGGTCTATCTCACGGTGAATCAAGAAAAAAAGTAAGTAGATAAATAAAATCAATATCAATAATGGAAGAAAATCTTAATTATAAATTTTTTTTTGCTTTTTGCATCTCATCCGGCAAATGCTCAGGGGTCCCTCCTGGCTCTGCACTCAGGAATTGCTCCTGGGGGTGCTCGGGGGACCCTATGGGATGCTGGGATGGAACCAGGTTGGTCACGTGCAAGGCAAATGCCCTCCCTGCTCTACTAACGGTCCGGCCTCTGATTGGTCCTCTAGAAACCCTTATTTGCATACCCAGTCCCATTTGCTCCCCACATCCCGTCATTTGCATACACACACTGCAATCTCATTGTCAGATGCAATCTGATTGGCCCTGTATAAACCCTTATTTGCGTACCCAGTCCGATTGGTTCCCCACATCTCGTCATTTGCATACAGACACATCTGCAGTCTCATGGGTCAGATGCAATCTGATTGGTCCTCTATAAACCCTTATTTGCATACCCAGTCCGATTGGCTCCCCACATCCTGTCATTTGCATACAGACCCATCTGCAGTCTCATGGGCCGGATGCAATCTGATTGGTCCTCTATAAACCCTTATTTGCATACCCAGTTCGATTGGTTTACACATCCTGTCATTTGCATAAAGACATTTGCAGTCTTATTGGTAGGATGCAATCTGATTGGTCCTCAATAAACTCTTATTTGCATGCCCAATCTGATTGGTTCCCCCACATCCCGTCATTTGCATACAGACCCCTCTGCCGTCTCATGGGTCAGATGCAATCTGATTGGTCCTCTACAAACCCTGATTTACACTCTGATGCCTTTTTCAGCTTTTTGGGATAGAAATATCTTTAACAAAGACCAGCCGACCAGTCTTCCCACAATACAGAATTCTCAGGCCAAACTGTAACTGCAAAACCCTGCACCGCCTTAATTATGAAGCACATTCTATTCATCTCTAATCTACCTTGATTTCTAATTTTCTTACACAGCTAATCAGTATGCTGAGGCTTCTGAAAATAATCCGGAGTGGTATTGGATGGCGGGATTTTGTGGAGTACAAAGATTTAATCCTGTGTGTTAAGAAAAGCCAATCAATCCTCCCCATTGTAAATCCACAGAGCATTTGCTCTGGTCAATTGATGGCTTAATATCTCTCTTAATATTTACAGATTTATGCTAATCGAGTCCCTCTTTTAAAGCCTCTGATTTTGAGCATCGCAAAGTCACGGCCTGCTGCGTGGTTCCGTGTCTTTTGGACATTTTACACCATTGCAGGTGCTTGTGAAACTGTCTCTGGGTTATGGACTTGTTGGCCTTGATGGTAACACACAGTGGGTGGAACCGCAAAGGGCGCATCTAGTCAGAAATAGCCCAAAGCCATGAACGTTCCACAACCTGCCTCAGTCTTGGGACTTCCCTAGTGAGGGATGTTTTGGCTGACCCTGTCCACACACACACACACACACACACACACACACACACATAAAGGCCAGAACACACCATACACACACCACAGATACACCACACCCCACATAAATGCCAGCACACACATACACACACATCACAACACATACTCTGTATAAACCCAGCATACACCACACACACAACACAGATACAACACACCCCACATAAACCCCAGCACACACCATATACAACACAGGTACACCACAACGCACATAAATGCCAGCATACTCCATACACACACACTACAGGTAAAACACACCCCACAAAACCCCAGCACACACCATACACACCTCACAAACACACCACACCTCACATAAATCCCAGCACACACCATACACACCTCACAAACACACCACACCTCACATAAATACCAGCACACACCATATATACACCTCCACAAACACACCCCACCTCACATTACTCCAGCACACACCATACACACCTCAGAAACACACCACACCTCACATAAATACCAGCACACACCATATATACACCTCACAAACACACCCCGCCTCACATAAATCCGTCACACACCATACACACTCCACAAACACACACCACACCTCACATAAATCCCATCACACATCATACACACCCCACAAACACACCACACCTCACATAAATCCCAGCACACACCATACTCACCTCACAAACACACCCTGCCTCACATAAATCCCAGCACACACCATACACACCTCACAACACACCACACCTCACATAAATCCCAGCACACACCATACACACCTCACAAACACACCCCACCTCACATTACCCCAGCACACACCATACACACCTCACAAACACACCCCACCTCACATAAATCCCAGCACACACCATACACACCTCACAAACACACCCCACCTCACATAAATCCCATCACACACCATACACACACACACCACAGGTCCATCACACCCCACACAAACCACAGCACCCACCATCCATACACACATCACAACACAACAGCAACACACTCATGTCTGCCCCATATATACCACACAGATATACAGAAACAACCATCACACTCATATCACACACACACAGACACACACACTCTACCCCACTTACACCCAAACTTAAATCCCAACACACACCCGTCCACTCACACACTACATACATTTTCCCCACCGTATTCACACACGTTGCATAAACACACACACACACACACACACACACACACACACACCACTGCAGTCAGCAATCGTAACGGCAAGTGCTGGTCCAGAGAACCCAATAAATGGTGTCAGGGGCCGTCTGGGGGATGGTGCTCTGCTAGTGCCCATGTCCACAAGCAAATGCGACAACCTCAACACAACCCAAATCACACATTGTGGGTAAGGAGGAGCCGGGGCCGACACCAGGAGCCTCACAGCATTCAGGGGACACGCAGGGTCGTGTGGAGACAGAGCAGGGTTGAGCGGTTCCTCACAACCCACAGGCGCCACTGGAGAAGACGCAGGGAGGAGGCACCCAGTCTCTCAGGAGCGGGAGGAGCCAGGAGGAGGTGAGGGGCAGGGTCCTGAGAGACGGAGGTGAGGGGGGGGTCCTGAGAGAGAGAGAGTGAGGAAGGAGAACAAGAGTAGGAGGTAAGGGGCAGGATCCTGAGAGAGGTGAGGAGAGGAATCCTGAGAGAGAGAGGTGAGGGGTGAGGGTTCCTGAGAGGGAGGTGAGGGGCAGGATCCTGACAGAGGGAGGTGAGGGCAGGATTCTGAGAGAAGGAGGTGAGGTGAGGAATCCTGAGAGAGGGAGGTGAGGGGAAGGATCCTGATAGAGGGAGGTGAGGACAGGATTCTGAGAGAGGGAGGTGAGGTGAGGAATACTGAGAGAGGGAGGTGAGGGGAAGGATCCTGTCAGAGGGAGGTGAGGGGCGGGATTCTGAGAGACGGAGGTGAGGTGAGGAATCCTGAGAGGAGGTGAGGGAAAAAATCCTGACAGAGGGAGGTGAGGGCGGGATTCTGAGAGACGGAGGTGAGGTGAGGAATCCTGAGAGAGGGAGGGTAGGGAAGGATCATGACAGAGGAAGGTGAGGGTGGGATTCTGAGAGAAGGAGGTGAGGTGATGAATCCTGAGAGAAGGAGGTGAGGGGAAAGATCCTGACAGAGGGAGGTGAGGGAGGGATTTTCAGAGAAAGAGGTGAGGTGAGGAATCCTGAGAGAGGGAGGTGAGGGGAAGGATCCTGACAGAGGGAGGTGAGGGGTGGGATTCTGAGAGACGGAGGTGAGGTGAGGAATCCTGAGAGTAGGAGGTGAGAGGGAAGGATCCTGACGGTGAGGGCGGGATTCTGAGAGAGAGAGAGAGGTGAGGGGTGGGATCCTGAAAGACAGTGTGAGGTGAGGGGTCCTGAGAGAGAGAGAAGTGAGGGGTGGAATCCTAAGAGATGGAGGCGAGGTGAGGAATCCTGAGAGAAGGAGGTGAGGGGAAGGATCCTGACAGAGGGAGGTGAGGGGCAGATTCTGAGAGAGGTGAGGGGTGGGATCCTGAGAGAGGGAGGTGAGGTGAGGAATCCTGAGAGAAGGAGGTGAGGGGAGGAATCCTGAGAGACAGAGGTGAGGGGAGGAATCCTGAGAGAGAGGTGAGGGGAAGAATTCTGAGAGAGGGAGGTGAGGGGCAGATTCTGAGAGAGGTGAGGGGGGGATCCTGAGAGAGGGAGGTGAGGTGAGGAATCCTGAGAGAGAGAGAGGTGAGGGGAAGGATCCTGAGAGAGGGAGGTGAGGGCGGATCCCGAGAGGGAGAGAGGTGAGGGGTGGGATCCTGAGAGAGGGATGTGAGGTGACAGAACCTGAGGAGGGAGGTGAGGAGGATCCTGAGAGAGGGAGGTGAGGGGGGATCCTGAGAGGGAGGTGAGAGATGGGATCCTGAGAGATGGATGTGAGGTGACAGAACCTGAGGAGGGAGGTGAGGAGGATCCTGAGAGAAGGAGGTGAGGGGGATCCTGAGAGAGGGAGGTGAGGGGCGGATCCTGAGAGGAAGAGAGGTGAGGGGTGGGATCCTGAGAGATGGATGTGAGGTGACAACCCGAGGAGGGAGGTGAGGAGGATCCTGAGAGAGGGAGGTGAGGGCAGATCCTGAGAGGGAGAGAGGGTGAGGGGTGGGATCCTGAGAGAGGGATGTGAGGTGAGGAATCCTGTGAAAGAGAGAGAGAGAGAGGTGAGAAGGATCCTGAGAGAGGGGAGGTGAGGGGCGGATCCTGAGAGGGAGAGAGGTGAGGGGTGGGATCCTGAGAGATGGATATGAGGTGAGGAATCCTGTGAGAGAGAGAGGTGAGGGGAAGGATCCTGAGAGAGGGAGGTGAGGGCGGATCCTGAGAGGGAGAGAGGTGAGGGGTGGGATCCTGAGAGATGGATGTGAGGTGACAGAACCTGAGGACGGAGGTGAGGAGGAGCCTGAGAGAGGGGAGGTGAGGGAGGATCCTGAGAGGAGGGAGGTGAGGAGGATCATGAGAGAGGGAGGTGAGGAGGATCCTGAGAGAGGGGAGGTGAGGGTGGATCCTGAGAGAGGGGAGGTGAGGGGGATCCTGAGAGATGGAGGTGAGGTGACAGATTCTGAGGAGGGAGGTGAGGAGGATCCTGAGAGAGGGAGGTGAGGGGGATTCTGAGAGGGGGGAGGTGAGGAGGATCCTGAGAGAGGGAGGGTGAGGAGGATCCTGAGAGAGGGAGGTGAGGGGGATTCTGAGAGGGGGAGGTGGGGGAGGATCCTGAGAGAGGGAGGTGGAGGAGGATCCTGAGAGGGAGGTGAGGGGGATCCTGAGAGAGGGAGGTGAGGGGCGGGATCCTAGAGCAGAGGCTGGTGCCGTGGGAACCATGTGCCTGAGAAACCATCACCACAGCTTTGAACACAGCAGCAACATGTTTAACAGAATAAAGACAAGAAAAAAAAGCAGAGAGGAAATGGATGCCTGTGAACCCGCTCAACTCCGGATCCTTCGCTACTGCCCATTTCCTCCTCAAACACGCTGTCAGCACCCAAGATCGCCTGAGAGTTTTTATTTTGGGTCACACCCAGAGATGCTCAGGGGTTGCTCCTGGCTCTGCATCAGGAATTACTCCTGGGGTGCTCGGGGACCCTATGGGATGCTGAGATGGAACCAGGTTGGTCACGTGCAAGGCAAACGCCCTCCCTGCTCTACTATCACTCCGGCCTCTGATTGGTCCTCTCGATAAACCCTTATTTGCATACCCAGTCCTATTGGTTCCCCACATCCCATCATTTGCATACAGACCCATCATCTGCAGTCTCATGGGTCGAATGGAATCTGATTGGTCCTCTATAAACCTTATTTGCATACCCAGTCCGATTGGCTCCCCACATCCTGTCATTTGCATACAGACGCCTGCAGTCTCATGGGTCGAATGCAATCTGATTGGTCCTTTATAAACCCTTATTTGCATAGCCAGTTTGATTGGTTGCCCACATCCCCGACATTTGCATAGATACATCTGCAGTTTCATTGGTCGGATGCAATCTGATTGGTCCTCTATAAGCCCTTATTTGCATACCCAGTCCCATTGGCTCCCCACATACATTCATTTGCATGATGTGGGGGTAATTTAGGGGAGTGCAAAGGGCTGTGGGGTCTCAGGAGTTGCCAGCTCCCTGGAGCACAGACAGTTGGAGATGCAAACAGAGGAAGATGAAAACAAAAACATCATAGCAAAAGACAGACAGGTGCCAGAGGCTGGACTCATCGGGAGTCAGATGCTTTGTTGGCAGAGCAAAGTCTGACAGCGCAGATTGAATTGCAAGCTCCCTTAATATTATGTTCTTGGTGTGTCTGGACACAGGAAGGCAGAGGACGGGTTTGAAGCTTCGCCTCCAGCCCTCGTCGGGCGCATGTGTGGCTGCATCGTCCCGCATGTCTTTGCCTGATGCTGGAAGCGAAAGCTCAGTCACTAATGCTTTGGGCCACGGCAATAACATACAGCCAGAAGGCGCTTGCCTTGCACTTGGCCAACCTGGGTCTGATCCCTGGCACCCACAGGGACCCCAGAAATTATATCGGGAGCAATGCCTGGTGCAGAGCCAGAGCTCCTGAGCATAGCTGGGTGTGGACCAAAAAGGCATCAGGTTGCATCCGACCAATGAGACTGCGGATGATGGGTCTGTATGCAAATGACGGGATGTGGGGAACCAATCGGACTGGGTATGCAAATAAGGGTTTATAGCGGACCAATCAGGTTGCGTCCGACCCATGAGACTGAAGATGTGTCTGTATGCGAATGACGGGATGTGGGGAGCCAATCGGAATGGGTATGCAAATAAGGATTTGCAGAGGACCAATCAGGTTGCATCCAATCCATGAGACTACAGATGTGTCTGTATGCAAATGACTTGATGTGGGGGAACCAATTGGAAGGGGTATGCAAATAAGTATTTGCAGAGGACCAATCAGGGTGCATCCAACCCATGAGACTGCAGATGCGTCTGTATGCAAATGACGGGATGTGGGGAGCCAATCGGACTGGGTATGCAAATAAGGGTTTATAGAGGACCAATCAGGTTGCATCCGACCCATGAGACTGCAGATGCATCTGTATGCAAATGACGGGATGTGGGGAGCCAATCGGAATGGGTATGCAAATAAGGGTTTCTAGAGGACCAATCAGATGGCATCCGACCCATGAGACTGCAGATGTGTCTGTATGCAAATGATGGGATGTGGGGAGCCAATCGGACTGGGTATGCAAATAAGGGTTTATAGAGGACCAATCAGATTGCATCCGGCCCATGAGACTGCAGATGATGTGTCTGTATGCAAATGATGGGATGTGGGGAACCAATCGGACTGGGTATGCAAATAAGGGCTTATAGAGGACCAATCAGGTTGCATCCAACCCATGAGACTGCAGATGTGTCTGTATGCAAATGACGTGGGATGTGGGGAACCAATCGGACTGGGTATGCAAATAAGGGCTTATAGAGGACCAATCAGATTGCATCCGACCCATGAGACTGCAGATGTGTGTATGCAAATGACGGGATGTGGGGAGCCAATCGGACTGGGTATGCAAATAAGGGTTTATAGAGGACCAATCAGATTGCATCCAAACAATGAGACTGCAGATGTGTCTGTATGCAAATGACGGGATGTGGGGAGCCAATCGGACTGGGTATGCAAATAAGGGTTTATAGAGGACCAATCAGAGGCCGGAGCGATAGTAGAGCAGGGAGGGCGTTTGCCTTGCACGTGACCAACCTGGTTCCATCCCAGCATCCCATAGGGTCCCCCGAGCACCCCCAGGAGTAATTCCTGAACCCCTGAGCACCTCTGGGTGTGGCCCACGTGTCAACAACAACACAACAGAGCAACACATCACAGACGGTCTGTGGGAGGGAACTTCAAAGTCTCCGTCCTCCCCACACCTCAGCCCATGGTGCTCCTGCAATTTTTCAGCATTGTCTAAAACCCACAATCAGCACCTTCAAACATCTGTGTTGCCTTAATCTAATTGCCGCCCACCACATGCTGCCAGTTAATTATACATTATCTTAACCCCTAATTGCAGTCTCTCTTGCTCTCTCTGGGTTTTATTATTATTATTATTATTATTATTATTATTATTATTATTATTATTATTATTATTATTATTATTATTTTGCTTTGCCAAGTCTTGAACCTTGCTCGCAACCAGAGCAAAACCTTCGGCAGAGCCAGGAGGAACCCCTGAGCATCCAGCAGATGTGACCCAACAAAGCTCACACACACACACACACACACACACACACACACACACACACACACCATGAAGCACACAATTGCATGAGTACTTCTGACTCCACCCTCTTGAGCTTCTCTTTCTGTCCTGTTCCTGGGAGATAAAAAGCATGATACCAACCACGTGCCCCAAATCCTGGTTGTTGTAACCATCACAGCATCTTTAACGTTGGTGTGACTATGTCTGTGTGCGTTTACCATCTAAACGCTCCTGATTCTCGAGAGAAACAACCCAACACGCAAAGGGTGAAGTTCCCTGGACGGTCATTAATGTTGCATCTGTTCCATGTTGTGTCTTACCAGGGTGGCACCAGCCCCTGAGCCATGATCCAGGGGCATCCCTGCCCCGAGGGGCCTTTGTGAGCTCATGCGACTTCTTGGAATGCTCCAGCTCCTTCTGAGATTCCTCCCGTCTTTCCTCCCAACTTCCTTTTCTTTGTCTTATGTTCTTATATTCTTCTTCTTTATCTTTCCAGCGTCTTTCCTTGTCTCCTCTGTGCTTATTCACATTAACGTGTGTTGAGTTCATGATCACTTGTATCCCTGTCTTCCCGTTGATCATCGATTGGCTCGAGCGGGCACCAGTAACATCTCCATATGTCCTGTCTCATGCTAGTAGAGCCCAAGGGCACCTGCTCGCCCCAGGAACATAAAGAGCCTCAAACCATTCCATCAGGTCATGGGAATGAGGTCTATCATTGTTACTGGTATTTGGCATATCAAATACGACACGGGTAGCTTGCCAGGCTCTGCCGTGCGGTGGGATACTCTTGCAGTCACCTCTAATCTTGAGCATTTAAACAGCCCAAATACAAGCACCGACTCCAAGGGGAATCCAATGGGGACCACCATGCCTAGGCTTAACAGATCTGCTCTGGTCCTGAAAATATGATTTATAAAGAAGCAAAAAAGAGGGGTTGTTTTCTCTGTGATGATGTCATGTGTGGGTAAATGGAGCTAGGCATTGTTATGAAAAAAAAGACACATCTAGAATGACTGCATTCCTTTGTGGGGTATAAAAATAGTATGAGATTAGTATCCAAGGACAGGCAAAACATACACCAGGAGGATTTGTCGGAGGTTGGAATCTACCACAAGTGTGTGGGAGTTGAGGCTAGGTAAGACAGAGAAGGGACCAGTGTGCTAATAATTGTTAGAAATGGTAACACCAGACTAGAACTGAGCATTGGATGTAGGCAAAGGGATATACATGATAACGTCTAAATGTATGTATGGCAAGTCACAATGTGTAAGAGAAGGGAGAGAGAGAGAGAGGAGGAGGAGAAGAAGGAGGAGGAGGAGGAGGAGGGAGGCGGAGAAGGAGAAGGAGAAGAAGGAGAAGGAGGAGAAGGAGAAGGAGAAGAAGGAGAAGGAGAAGAAGAAGGAGAAGGAGAAGAAGAACAAGAAGAACAAGAAGAAGAACAAGAATAACAAGAACAAGAAAAACAAGAACAAGAACAACAAGGGAAAAATAAGAGCAAGAACACCAAGTAGGTCTGCCATAGAGTCAGGCTGGGTTAGGGGGGAGGGAATCAGGGGACATTGGTGGTGGTAAATGGGCACTGGTGGAGGGACGGGTGCTGGATCACGCTATGCCTGAAACCCAACCATGAACAGCTTTGTAATGGTCTATCTCACCATGGTGTAATGACATTTTTTAAAAAAACACACTTGAGGATGACTGTAAGAATAACGATTCCATCTCCAGTAAGAAGTTAAGGAAGATGCAGGCTGATGGGATGGAAAAAATATCCCAAGGTTGCCACCCAGGAAATTAACATACAGATTTGCCATTGACCATCGCAGTGACCAAGTGTGGATTGTTTTTATCACCCTACAAGTCTCAAATAAACACGGGACAGGCTTCATTGGTGATGAGGAAACAGGCTGGAATGAATAACATAGGATCATAACACACCAAGCAACTGTATGATTGAGACGCTCCATTTTCTTTTCTCCACTGCCTGAGCACACAGTTCTTGTGAAACTGAAAAAAAAGGCAAACCTCCCCAGAAATGTCTGCAAACCATCAATACAGTCAGTAGCAAAAAACACACCCATGTCATCAGACAAACAAAAATGCAGGCAAACCCTTCAAAAAATAACAAAGGATTTTTAGAAACACAGCGTGATACAAGAATGACCTAAAATGGTAAAGCGTTTATGCTGAGAAATGGCAACTTCCCAAATGTGAATACAATACACTTAAATAGAAGTGTTCTTTCTGCTCAATGTGGGCAGAGAAGATGTATCTCTGACAGAAAACTCAAGATGCCTGCATAGAAAGTGTTTTATTATTTTCTGTAAAAAAAAAAATCGCAGCTCCTAGGAATTCTTTTCATCAGTGCTAAAAGAGACCAATGACATCTTTGTTCTGCACTAATGAAGACGGCAATCACTTGTACCCAAAGAGATCTCATCTATTGGGATGACTTTGCATCACCCATTGCCATGCTAGGAGAGAAACTATTCCATTTTTTAGGATGATCTTAAAAATAGACTCCATCACAACTGAGCAAAGTGAATCTGGAACAAAACTGGGAGTAGGTATGGTGAGGAACGGTTATCACAAGGAAGGGGGGAGAAGATGGCCAAATAGAGGAGCTTCTGGGATCTGTTTTAGTTCCAAACAGGATGATGAGGCGGGTAAGAGAAAAGTCCCTTAAGCTAAAAGCATGGCCCACGGACTCCGGTGTCTTGCACCCTGCCTGGAGTAGAGGGTTCCCGTGGGCATCCTTTCAGTTTTCTGCAGTTACAGACATTTCAGAACGAACCTCGACTGTCTGCTAATGCTTTATCAGGATTTAAAATGTCTGACACAAGCATAAAAATGCCCGGGAAGTGCCGTGCGGCAGAAGGTAGCCTGCAAAAACCAACATCTGTGGCCCAGAACGGGAATTACTCCAGGTAATGCCCCCAGGAATATTTCAGCACCACGGACAGCCCATGAGTTTCCAACAAGGCACTCCTGAATCTCAACCACCCAAAGGCTGGTTCACTCCTTCTCCTTTCTCCTTGGTGTGTGCTGGGTGGGGCTGAGCTGTGAGTCACGGCATGGGGTATGTGGGTATTTCTTCGGTTTCCTCTCACGTTCCACAGGAGAGGAAGCTGTGGCCATAAGGACTGATGCTGGCCGAGGGTTCTACTAGGTCATGCCGATTTCTCTGCTTTTGCTCCCTCACTATCTCCCTCCACCTCTCTCTGTCTCCCTTTCTCCCCTCTCCCCATGTCTCTCTTCCTTCTCTCTCTACCCTCTCTCTGTCACCTTCCCTCTCTTTCTCCCTCCATCCCTCTCTCTCTCCTTCCTCTCTCACGCTCTCTCTCTCTAAGACCAGGTCAATGAAGGTCAACACAGATAGTTATTCTCAGCTTTTCTCTCTCCCTCTCTCTCCCTCTTCCTCTTTCTCCCTCTCTCTCTCCCTCTTCCTCTCTCTCCCTCTCTCTCCTCCTCTCTCTCCCTCTCTCTCTCCCTCTCCCTCTCTCTCCCTCTCTCTCCCTCTCTCCCTCTCTCTCCCTCTCCCCCTCTCTCTCCTCCTCTCTCTCCCTCTCTCTCCTCCTCCTCTCTCCCTCTCTCTCTCCTCTCTCCTCTCTCCCTCTCCCCCTCTCTCCCTCTCTCTCCCTCTCTCTCCCTCTCTCTCCCTCTCTCCCCCTCTCTCCCTCTCTCTCCCCCTCTCTCCCTCTCTCCCTCTCTACTTCCCTCTCTCTGTCCCTCTCTCTACTTCTCTCTCCCTCTCTGTCCCTCTCTCTCTCCCTCTCTTTCTCCCTCTCTCTCCCTCTCTCTCTCTCTCTCTCTCCCTTTCCATCTTACAAAGCCAATAAAGACAGCAGATGCTGGCCTTTACTTATCACTCTCCATACAGACCCCCTGGGAACCAAGGCCACCAGTTGTTCTAATGCCAGTGGATGCCTCCCTTTTCCTAGCCATAATGTTTGTAACATTTGGCTTTTCTTGGGGTCTCTGTTCCTCCTCCTCCCAAGGCTGGTGGCTGTGAGGATGAGGCTCTTAATGCTGCAATAACTCCTTCTGCCCAGTTGCAGGGACCCCACAGTGGCACTAGTCCTGGCCCTTTGCCCTACCCTCCCTTGGACTGGTCCCATGAGCCTTGGGAGTGCAGCATCATGGACCTGTATGCTGACCTGCCAACTGCAGTCACATTCCTGCAAACAGAGGCACAACGGCCGAGGGCCAGAATGAAGCTCGTTCTTCTCCTTGTCCATGAAGCTTGTTCTTCTCCTTGTCCATGAAGCTCGTTCTTCTCCTTGTCCATGAAGCTCGCTTCTTCTCCTTGCCCATGAAGCTCGTTCTTCTCCTTGTCCATGAAGCTCGTTCTTCTTGTCCTGTCTTTTTGCCTTTGTTTTAGCTTTTTGGGACACACCACCAATGCTCAGGGGGCTCCTCCTAACTCTGCACTCTGGAATTACTCCCAGCAGTGCTCGAGGGACCCTATAGGATGCTGGGGATGGAACCCAGGTTGGCCCCACGCAACGCAAATGCCCTCCCTGCTTTGCTCTTGCTCCGGCCCCTCTTGTGTCCATTCTAGATCACCACCTTGCCCCATGTGTGTTCCGGGCACCCAACATGTTCCCTCCTGACACAGCCTCTCCCAGAGATCATGGGAAATGCTTGTTCTTCCTCTCGATGTTCACTTGTGCCTGCTCTGATGCTCTCCTGCAATAACGCTTCAGCCGTATGTCGAGATGGGCCCATCCCATAACATCTTCCGAGCAGCCCCTTAAAACAGCAGCTAGTTAACAACTCCCCTCCTAAGTCTGTCATCCACTAGGTCCTTGCCCCACATTCACCTCCTGCCTTGTATTAATAAACTATATTTTATTGTTGTTTCAATAGCAACCGACTCTGTTAATTGTCCCTGGGGTCCTATCACAGGATGTTTCTGTACGGTTGGAGAAGCCATAAATACCCAGTACTAGAATAAACACACTCATCATAGGGAACCGTGCACACTGGCCACCAGCGCATCTATCTGAAATCAGAATAAATCACGATTAGACGTGCAATGGATGGTGGACACACACAATACTGGGACGGTCATGACAGTCTGCCCAAGCAAGGTGGCATGTTGTGTTGTGTAGGGAAAGCAGCAAAGCCTGCTCCCCAGGGCCGTGTAGACCAGAGCAGCCGGTACCCAAGGGTGAGGTGACTGGGAACGAGAATGAGAGGATACAGGAAACAGGGCTTCAGACCACAGCAAACACCAACAGGAGGAGACAGCACCAAAAATGTGTTTTTGTTTTAGGGGCCACGCCCTAGATGCTCGAGGTTGAATCAAGGCTCTGTGCTCAGAGATTACTCCTGAGTAGCTGTGGGCATGATGGACAATATCTGGGATTTCACCAGCATCAGCTGTGTATGGCAGAATGGCCTTAATATCTTTGCTGTCTCCCTGGCTACTGTAAAAAGGTTTCAGGGGTCAGTGAGGGAAGGTGAAGATGAGAACAAGAAGAAGTAGAAGAAAGGGAAGAGGAATGAGAAGGAGGAGGAGAAGGAGAAAAGAGTAGAAGGAGGAGGAGGGGGAAGAAGAGGAAGAAGAAGAATGTGGAGGAGGAGGAGGAGGAGGAAGAGGAAGACGAAGAAGAGAAGAAGAAGAAGGAGGAGGAGGAGGAAGAGAAGGAGGAGGAGGAGAAAAAATGATGAATAGGAAAAGGAGGAGGAGAATGAGAAAAGGAGAAGAATGTGAAGGAGGAGAAAAAGGAGGAGAAGAATGCAAAGGAGAAGGAGAAGGAGGAGAAAAAAAGATGATGAAGCGGAAAAGGAGGAGAAGAAGAAGGAGCAGGGGAAGAAGAATGTGAAGGAGAAGGAGGAGAAGGAGGCAGGAGGAGGAGGAGGAGAAAGAGAAAGAGAAGGAGGAGGAGAAGGAGGAGGAGAAGGAGGAGGAGAAGGAGAAGGAGAATACAAAGAAGAAGAAGAAGACGAAGAACAAGAAGGAGGAGGAGGAGGAGGAGAAGGAGAAGGAGAAGGAGAAGAAGGAGAATAAGAAGAAGAAGAAGAAGAAGAAGGAGAAGGAGAAGAAGAAGAAGAAGAAGAAGAAGAAAAGAAGAAGAAGAAGAAGAAGGAGAAGGAGAAGGAGAAGAAGAAGAAGAAGAAGAAGAAGAAGAAGAAGAAGAAGAAGAAGAAGAAGAAGAAGAAGAAGAAGAAGAAGAAGAAGAAGAAGAAGAAGAAGAAGAAGAAGAACAAGAGAGTAAGAGGAATAGAAAGGAGAAGAAAAGTGTCTGCCATAGAGGCAGGCTGGGGGGGAGGAGGGAATCAGGGGACATTGGTGGTGGGAAATGGGCACTGGTGGAGGGACGGGTGCTGGATCACGGTATGCCTGAAACCCAATCATGAACATCTTTACCAATGTGTGTCTCACTGTGGTTCAATGAAAAAATTGATTAAAAAAATACATCCAGTAACATTGTATGTTGGTGCTATTGTTTCCGGCTGCTGAATTTATTTATTGAAAAAACATAAACTCAAGACTGTTTTCAGCATCCTCTTCCATCCCTCTCCCAAATGAACAAAGTCTTGATAATAGCTGCGTGTTCAAATATGTGCTGCCATTAGCAACCTAAATTTGAGCAGGGTTTTTTAAAAAATGTGGTACCTTTTTTTCCTTTTCACTCCCACAGAGACTTTAAATATAAAAAGTGATATACCACCTGCCATCCATGACATTTGCACAGGTGGGGATTTCAAAACGTTTTCTGTGCAGAATTTGGTAACCAAGGACCTAGAGAGAGATGTTTTTTATCAGACGCGTTTTTAGTATACCTTACAAGACGATTATTCCTGCGTTCACCATCTCATCATCTTTGTCACGCTTTGTACATTGGCCTTGACTAGGATTGAAAATGACCTCCTCCGTCCTGACGTGCCACTGATCGGCTGGTATCTCCAACCCTCAATGGGAATATACCAATTTTGCAGCCCTTCTGCTCATATGGACCCTTTTCTTCTTCCAGAAACATCCAAGTAATTTCCCCCCCCCGCCACGCATACGACACCTAAAATGGAAATCGAGACAGAAGTTTGGCTCTAGGAAAGAGAAACATTCTAAAGAAGATTCTTGATTCCCAGAAACACACCACACATACACACACATACAGACACACACACCAGTCCCATTTCCCCCCATCCCTTATTTTTGTTGCACAAATGTTAGGACCCTATCTGTGCGCCCATTGAAGCACCTGAAAAGGACAGCCCATCCCCAGTGTAGACACATACAAAACCTAATTCCAAGTGCCTGATCCTGAACTCCTACTGAGACGTTGATGAAGTCTAGGAAACCCTCCGGTCTCTTGGTCACTTGCAACAGAGGACCCTTGTTTAAGCCAGAGCTCCGACCTGCTGCTTCCATGGGGATATCTTGGTTTCAGGACAAAATTCCCCAATGCTCTGCCCTAGACAAGTCCACTAGGCATAACTCACTAGCTCCTAGTTCTTGTGTCTCTGGAATTTCCCTCCAAGTCCCCATAGCTGCTGTGTTTCCATCCTCTATGCCTTCTCGTGCAAGCCAGGGGGTGGCCGGGGCCCGTCATCTTCCATCTCTCCTCTCCCAAAGGTGCCTGACTTGTGTCTGCTCCACACACGTGATCGTTTTCAGCATCTCTCACCTTCCTATTGGACCCACTAGAATGTAACTGAGGTGATAAACCAGAGCCATAGTAGAGCAGGGAGGGCATTTGCCTTGCAAACAGCTGACCCAGGTTCCATTCCAGTATCCCATAGGATCCCTGAGCACCCCCAGGAGTAATTCCTGAGTGCAGAGCCAGGAGCAACCCCTGAGCATCCCAAGTGGTACCCAAAAAGGCATCAGGTTGCATCCGACCAATGAGACTGCGGATGATGTGCCTGTATGCAAATGACGGGATGTGGGGAGCCAATCGGACTGGGTATGCAAATAAGGGTTTATAGAGGACCAATCAGAGGCCGGAGCGATAGTAGAGCAGGGAGGGCGTTTGCCTTGCACGTGACCAACCTGGTTCCATCCCAGCATCCCATAGGGTCCCCTGAGCACCCCCAGGAGTAATTCCTGATGCAGAGCCAGGAGCAACCCCTGAGCATCGCTGGGTATGGACCAAAAGGAACAACCAAGCTCCATCGTATTTTCCAGGGGGGCTGGTCCAAGGCATAAAACTTTGGGAATTGTGATCCCATCAGAGCAAGACCGTGACCGAGTTGAAGCGCCTTGGTCCCCGGGGTCTCTCTCTTGCAGACATCTCGCTCTGCAGACATCTCTGTGTGGAGCCTGAGCACATGGGTCCCTGCGCAGGGAACTATTTAGGAGACCAGACAAATGTTCTAGCAATGCCGTCTGAGCTCTGAAAAGAGGCTCCGGACAGTTTTAGGTCTGACAAGTGCGGGACCATCTGCTCGCGCTGATGCCTGTGAATCTGCCTTTGCACACTGCAGTAACCGGTCTTGACATAACGGCTTCCAATTACAGATCCGTCTCTTCTCTTTTCTGGGTCACGAATTTTTTTTTTTGCAAGATGCAACTCTTAAGAGAGCAAAAAAAGAAAAAAGGACATCAGACTCACCAAGCGCAGCTCAGATTTAAAGGGATGCAGGGAATATATGGAGGATATTTGCTCTGTGCTCAATCAATATCCACTCCTCACCCTGAGACCAAAACAGCTGCCGGTTGATTGACAGGTGACACAGGCCATATTTGTGATGTCAGGCTGCTGGAACGGGCACGTCGTGAATATTCCCTGACAGCAACGTAGCCAGCCCCAGGGAGCTCTGTAATCTCTCCAGGGATCCCCGGATTTGCTTAGAACTCTTCAAGCCAAGATTGACCCAGAGCAAAAAAGCAAGCCAAAAATGCTCTATTATTGGGGAGGAATCTATTTAGCCTGGCAACTTTCCCCTAGGAAAGGAACCACAATGGGGATTTTCTGCAGAAAACAAATGGACCCAGCAGAGACAAGATGATAGTCTTTATTTTAATAGCTTCGCTTGTATCACTTGTCTTCCCGTTGCTCATCGATTTGCTCGAGCAGGCGCCAGTAGTGTCTCCATGCGTTGGGAATGAGGTCCATTATTGTGACTCTCTTTGGCATATCGCATACACCACAGGGGAGCTTGCCAGGCTCTGCCGTGGCTGTGGGCTCATCCCAGGGGGCCCAGATCTTTGTCTATGTCAGACCGTCCACCATCCAGGGCCCACGGGTGTAGACAAGCCAATGACCCCAAGTCCCTTATATGCAACAAAGGGCAGTAAAACGTTAAGTTTGCTTCATTGACATTTTAATAGCTAAGTCTGCAAAAACAGCTGGTCGGGAGGAGAGTCGAGCTCTCTGCTGATCTCTAAGGTGAGTTCAGGGTCAGTGTTGACTCCTGAGTCTTCTCACCTCCACTGACACTGGATTCACTTGAGCCAGCCCAGGTATCCGGCACAGCCTGAGAGGAAGATTGAGGTGCTGAGCCCCTGGTGGCTTTGGAGTCAAACCATTTTCCATCCAGGGTGGGCACCGGAGCTCCTTTTTACAGGGTTTATTTTAAGAGCAGTAGCCATGCCCATGGCTAAACGGATCCAGTCTCAGTCTGAAACATGCACCTTCTGATGGGCTGGAAAGAAATGACCATGAGGGAGGAGAGGGGACGTAAGGATGCCCCCAGTGCTCAGAGGAGCTGGTCCCAGGGGACAGAGATAATGAGGACACCTGTAGCAACGTGCCCTCACCCATGACCTGCACAGGGGCACAGGTTAATGCCATGTGTGTATGTGGCTAGAGCTTCCGTTACATCACGTACTGTCCCCGAGCACCCCCAGGAGTAATGCCTGATGCAGAGCCAGGAGCAACCCCTGAGCATCGCTGGGTGTGGACCAAAAAGGCATCAGGTTGCATCCGACCAATGAGACTGCGGATGATGTGTCTGTATGCAAATGAAGGGATGTGGGGAACCAATCGGACTGGGTATGCAAATAAGGGTTTCTAGAGGATCAATCAGATTGCATCCGACCCATGAGACTGCAGATGTGTCTGTATGCAAATGATGGAATGTGGGGAACCAATCAGACTGGGTATGCAAATAAGGGTTATAGAGGACCAATCAGATTGCATCCGAGCAATGAGACTGCAGATGTGTCTGTATGCAAAAGACGGGATGTGGGGAACCAATCGGACTGGGTATGCAAATAAGGGTTTAGAGAGGGCCAATCAGATTGCATCCGATCCATGAGACTGCAGATGTGTCTGTATGCAAATGACAGGATGTGGGAACCAATCAGACTGGGTATGCAAATAAGAGTTTATTTGAGAAGCAGATTGCATCTGACCAATGAGACTACATATGGTTCTTTATACAAATATGTGGGGAGCCAATAGGACTGGGTATGCAAATAAGGGTTTATAAGAGGACCAATCAAATTGCATCTGACCAATGAGACTGCAGATAATGTGTCTGTATGCAAATGACAGGATGTGGGGAGCCAATTGGACTGGGTATGCAAATAAGGGTTTCTAGAGGACCAATCAGAGACCAGAGCGATAGTAGAGCAGGGAGGGCGTTTGCCTTGCACGTGACCAACCTGGTTCCATCCCCAGCATCCCATAGGGTCCCCCAGCACCCCCAGGAGTAATTCCTGAGTGCAGAGCCAGGAGCAACCCCTGAGCATTGCCAAGGGTGGCCCAGAAAGCAAAAGATTGATTGATTGATTGATTGATTGATTGATTGATTGATTGATTGATTGATTGATTGATTGACTGATTGATTGAAATAAATGAATGCGAGCCTGTTGGGTCTGGCTTCATTGGAGACAGAGGGAAGGCATAATGGTGCTGGGATGGTGTTGTAATACTAAATGCCTGTAACAAGCCATCATGAACAACTCTGCAGACCACCAAGAAAGAGAGAACAGTCAGAAAACAACGAGAGAACAAGAATGAGCAACAAAAGAACGTTCCAGGGAAACTGGGTGTGCAAAGACGCAAAGACAAGATGGTCATAGAATTCTGTATATTCCCTTGCCCCAAGACATTCAAAATCCACGCAGATGCTCCCTGCCAGGTCATAGGTGCTATGGATCCCTGAGATGATCGAGACACACTGAGATATCTGAGGAATCCAATTGAAATATTAAGTTTGGGACAGGAAACGTCATGGGGAGACTAGAATTAAAGTGAATGCCCCCTAAGGGATCCAGGAAACACACTGTGTCCTTAGCCTCTTGCAATAAGAACAACACAGAGAGCAGAACACAGTGCCATAGCTACGCCATGTGTTGGGTGACGCCCTACTTTAAGCTCCAGCTGCATTTAGCTTGCAGCCCCTCCCAGCTCTGCTAGGGAGGCTTTGGATCAGCTCTGGGTGCTTGCAAAGGCCAGAAGGCCACCTCAAGTGCTGCATTTCAATAGAGCTAGAGACCTGGGCCCTACAAAAGCAGGATGAGAACGCTATTCGGTCTCCCAGAGAGGAACTGAAAGAGCTATGCTTGGAATATCACTCCTCACTCAAGTGAGAGAAGGAATCCGGAGTTCTGACCTCCGTCGCTATTCCAGAATCAGGGACGCTGTCTCGTTTGCCAAGGCATCGAAAATCAGATGGGCTGGACATGTAATGCGATTTGGAGACGACCGCTGGACTAGAGCCGTTACCGACTGGATCCCACGGGATGTCAAAAGATCACGTGGCCGCCCACCTACAAGATGGTCAGACTTCCTTGTCAAGACCCTGAAGGAACGGTTTGAGGCTCTTCATATTCCTGAATCAACCAGATGCCATTGGGCTACATTGGCACGTGATAGGGGTCCAATGGAAATGTTACTGGCACCCGCTCGAGCAAATCGATGAATAACGGATTCAAGTGATCAAGTGATTTACCCGTATTCATTTCTAGATAGCCCAGCCCACAATGGGCCAGGCTGGGTAGTTTGGGCAGATTTCTATCTATAAAATAAGCTGCAAGAAGAAAGAAGCTCGCCTTTTGCCATTTCGACTTCCCTTGGTATTTTGCTTCTCTGTCCTCTCCATTCTCTGTTGGGCCTCAACACGTGGTGGCAGCCATCTTGGCCTACACCTGGCTGGGGCCTAGCTGGGAACCCAGAGTCCGGAGGTTTTCCCTGCTCTTGGATTGCATATTGGAACCTGTGATAGTAAAGCCCTTTTAAAACTGCATCAGATTCCTGAGTCTTCATCCATTCCTCACCGGCGGAGGTAGAAGGGAACTCACTTCCAGGCACTGTCGGGACCCCGGCGGCTCGCCAACATTCATGGTGGAGGGGCAGCCAGGAGGACCCACGTCAGTCCTCACGAGTGGCACTGCCCAGCAGGATCTGGCCACCAGGTGCTTGGAGCCAATTCCGAGGCAGTCTATGGAGTGACGGTCAACACAGGCCGCTTACAGGCTGATGGCGCTAGTGACAGTCTTTCTTAGGGTGTGAAGTGATGATGAAAATAGAATATAGCCTGTGCGGGACAGAGCAGACGTCAGCAGGACCCAAGACGAGGTCAGTGGTATCCGGGGGAAGGTTGCTGGGATAAGCAGGAACAAAACTATCTGAATTCACCACTATTGCCAGCCAGTTAATTGTCTAGAGTCCGTAATTGGTGATACGTTATTGGTCAAGATTCCAGCATCATCGATCAGTTATTGGTCTAGATTAATTACTGATCAGTTACTGGTCAAGATTCCAGCATCACCGATCAGTTATTGGTCTAGATTAATTGCTGATCAGTTACTGGTCAAGATTCCAGCATCACCGATCAGTTATTGGTCTAGATTAATTACTGATCAGTTACTGGTCAAGATTCCAGCATCACCGATCAGTTGTTGGTCTAGATTAATTACTGATCAGTTACTGGTCAAGATTCCAGCATCACCGATCAGTTATTGGTCTAGATTAATTACTGATCAGTTACTGGTCAAGATTCCATCATCACCGATCAGTTATTGGTCTAGATTAATTACTGATCAGTTACTGGTCAAGATTCCAGCATCACCGATCAGTTATTGGTCTAGATTAATTACTGATCAGTTACTGGTCAAGATTCCAGCATCACCGATCAGTTATTGGTCTAGATTAAGTACTGATCAGTTACTGGTCAAGATTCCAGCATCACCGATCAGTTATTGGTCTAGATTAATTACTGATCAGTTACTGGTCAAGATTCCAGCATCACCGATCAGTTATTGGTCTAGATTAATTACTGATCAGTTACTGGTCAAGATTCCAGCATCACCGATCAGTTATTGGTCTAGATTAATTACTGATCAGTTATTGGTCTAGATTCCAGCATCACTGATCAGTTATTGGCCTAGATTCCAGCATCACTGATCAGTTATTGATCTAGATTAATTATTGGTCAGTTATTGGTCTAGATTCCAGTATTACTGATCAGTTATTGGTCTAGATTAATTATTGATCAGTTATTGGTCTAGATTCCAGCATCACTGATCAGTTATTGGTCTAGATTCCAGCATCTCTGATCAGTTATTCATCTAGATTAATTATTGGTCAGTTATTGGTCTAGATTCCAGCATCACCGATCAGTTATTGGTCTAGATTCCAGTATTACCAATCAGTTATTTGTCTAGATACCATTATTACTGATCGACTGTTTGTATAGATTAATTATTGATCAGTTATTGGTCTATATTCCATTATCACCGATTAGGTGTTGGTCTAGAATCTAGCATCACTGATCAGTTATTGGTCTAGATTAATTATTGATCAGTTATTGGTCTAGATTCCATTACCGATCAGTTATTTGTCTAGATTCCAGTATTAACAATCAGTTACTTGTCCATGTTCCATTATCACTGATCAGTTATTAGTCTAGATTCCATTATCAATCAGTTATTTAGCTAGATTTCATCACTCTTGCCAACGAGTTACTTGTCTAGATTCCATATTATCCATCAATTATATGTCTAGATTCCAGTATCACTAACCAGTTACTTGTCTAGATTCCATTATTACCAACCAGTTATTTGTCTAGATTCCAGTATTACTGATCACTGATTTGTCTGCATTTCAGTACTATTAACCAGTTATATGCTTAGATTCCATTATTATTTATCAGTTATTTGTGTAGATTCTATTATTATCCATCACTTATTTGTCTAATTCCATTATAATGTATCCATTATTTGTCTAGATTCTATTATCGATGATCAGTTACTTGTCTAGATTCCAGTATTATCAATCACTTATATGTCTAGATTTCCGTATTACCAATCAGTTATCTGTCTAGATTTCAGTAGTACCGATCAGTTATTTGTCTAGATTTCAGTATTACCAATCAGTTATTTGTCTAGATTTTAGTATTATCAATCAGTTATTTGTCTAGATTTCAGTATTACCAATCAGTTATTTGTCTAGATCTCCGTATTACCAATCAGTTATTTGTCTAGATTCCAGTATTACCAATCAGTTATTTGTCTAGATATCAGTATTACCAATCAGTTATTTGTCTAGATCTCCGTATTACCAATCAGTTACTTGTCTAGATTTTAGTATTATCAATCAGTTATTTCTCTAGATTTTAGTATTACCAATCAGATTTTTGTCTAGATTCCAGTATTACTAACCAGTTATATCTTTTGATTCCATTATAATGTATCGGTTATTTATCTAGATTCCATTATTACCAATCCGTTATTTGTCTAGATTCCATTATCACTGATTAGTCTAGATTTCATTATCAATCAATTATTTGTCTAGATTTCATCACTCTTGCCAACAAGTTACTAGTCTACATTCCATTATTATCCATCAATTATGTCTAGATTCCATTATTACTAACCAGTTACTTGTCTAGATTCCAGTATTACCGATAACTTAGTTGTCTAAATTTCAGTATTACTAACCAGTTATATGTTTAGATTCCATTATCATTTATCAGTTACTTGTGTAGATTCCATTATTATCCATCACTTATTTGTCTAGATTCCATTATAATGAATCAGTTATCTGTCTAGAATCCATTATTACCCATCACTTAATTGTCTAGATTCTATTATCGATGATCAGTTAATTGTCTAGATTTCAGCATAACCGATGAGTGATTTGTCTAGATTTCAGTATTACCAATCAGTTAATTGTTTAGATTTCAGTATTACCAATGAGTTATTCGTCTAGATTCCAGCATTACCAATCAGTTATTCGTCTAGATTCCAGTATTACCAGTTATTCGTCTAGATTCCAGTATTACCAATGAGTTCTTTGTCTAGATTCCAGTATTACTAACTAGCTATATGTTTAGATTCCATCATAATTTATCAGTTATTTGCCTAGATTTCAGTATGACTAACCAGTTATATGTTTAGATGATTCCATTATAATGAATCAGTTAATTGTCTAGGTTCCATTATAACCAATCAGTTATATGTCTAGATTCCAGTATTACTAACTAGTTACTTGTCTAGATTCCATTATCACCAACCAGTTATTTGCTTACATTCCATCACAACAGATCGGTTATTTGTCTAGATTCCATAGGTGTCAACACCCCACGTTGCAAACACGTTGGTGACTGCCAATCGCTCATCTATCTGGGAAATATCAGCACCTCTGGCTCTACTCTGTCACCCCCTGTCCGGGCCCTGCTTGAGTTCTTGCCGTTCAACTGGTCCAGTTGGCTTTGGAGCTTTAACAGCAGCAAGTTCACCCCACAAGGGTCTGCTCCTTGTAGCAACGGGGAAGCTTTTCAACACCCCAACCTCTCGCCCCTGGTACAGCCACAGAACCACGTGACTTTCTTTCCTTGGAACAATTCTTGGGACTTAAGGCAAGCAAACAGTTTAAACAACTGAACTAAATAACTGCCCTGTATAAGCGGATGCCCACGGGCATGTTTTATTTTAGCTCATAATCCATTCAAGGCAGACCCCAGAGTTGTAAAATCTTTGAAGCTGTGAATTTCATGTCTGGCTCCCTGTAAGGAAATAACTTTGCAAAGCTGTGTTGGAGTCAGGGATATGAGCTCAGCATTGGAAACCAAAGATCCATGAAAACTTTCTAAAGAGCTATTGCTCGGGCTATTGCTCGTCTTTCTCTACCTACCTCAACTTACCTATTAATAATGATCAATAGTAGTACCAATGAATAACTATCCCTGCCCCTTGAGGTGTTGCAGGTGTGGCTGCAGTGCCCGGCTGCATTGGCAGGTGGCAGACAGGAGACAGGCTTGTCTACACCCAGGGCTCTGCCCCGTGGGCCCTGCATGGTAGATGGTCTGACATAGACAAAGATCTGGGCCCCCTGGGATGAGCCCCAGAGCCACGGCAGAGCTTGGCAAGCTCCCGTGATGTGTTCAATATGCCAAAGACAGTCACAATCATGGACCTCATTCCCAACGCATGGAGACGTTCCTGGTGTCCACTCAAGCAAATCGATAAACAACAGGAAGAAAAGTGACAAGTGGCAATAACTATCACATCTTCTCACCCACTTATCCATATTTTGATAATTCTATCATCTGGATAAGGCTGTCAATGTGCACATCTGCCTTCATGAATAATATCTCAATCATGATCATCTCAGTGATAGATTATGGCCACCTACATTATCGATCATCCCTACAAAACCCACACGGCAGAGCCTGGCAAGCTACCCGTGTCGTATTTTTGATATGCCAGATACCAGTAACAATGATAGACCTCATTCCCATGACCTGATGGAATGGTTTGAGGCTCTTTATGTTCCTGGAGCAAGCAGATGCCCTTGGGCTCTACTAGCATGAGACAGGACGTATGGAGACGTTACTGGTGCCCGCTCGAGCACATCAATGATCAACGGGAAGACAGGGATACAAGTGAAGTGATACCAACACCTCCATCATGCATCCTTCCCTCCATCCTTATGCCTGTATCCATCGCTCCATCCATGACCTGCATCCATTCCTCATCTATATCTCCGAATCTATCCCCTCCATCTATAACTCTTATTGTAGCAGTACACGGCTCCCGATCCTCTGCACCTTGCCTGGAATTACCTCCTACAGGCCAATGTAGATATGAAACACTTTGAATCTGTGACTACGTGGCAGAATTTCTTACCATGGATTCTATGTTAGCTGGGATCAATATTTTCTCTCTTGCTACCACAATCATCGTGGGACTAGACAGATCTTACCAGTACTTTTACCTGGCTACGTTGGATCTCTAAGTATAATATAGCTATAATTATTTTTTATTATACCACCGTGAGAACAACATTACAAAGATGTTCATAATTGGGTCTCAGTCATATACGGTTCCAGCACCCATCCCTTCACCAGTGCCCATTCCCACCACCAATGTCCCCACATTCCCCCTCTCCCAGCTCCAGAGCAGGCATTTCTTCCCTTCGCTCCCTTTCTCTCTCTCTCTGTCTCTCTTTCATTTTTAATATTTTTATTATACCATGTGAGATATAGAGTTACAAGGATGTTCATAACTGGGTCTCTACAATACAGTGTTCCAGAATTCATCCCTCCACCAGTGCCAATTCCCACCACCCAATTCCCAAACACGCCCACCCAAACCCTGCCTGCCCCTATTTTAGGCGCATTTAACTTCTCTATCTCTTTGTCTATGTCCTTGTATTTTCCAATCTCTCTTCTATTACACTTTATGGCTTGTCCTACGGATACTAATAATGCATGATGTCTCTATCTGATTATTTAATAGTGAGTTCTAGTGTGACATCGTAATTCCTCATTCCCCATAACCTCTCCGGTTTGATGCAAATAGATTGATCGTTGAAGTGTACAAGTGAGAAAGATCCTGAAAGAACCTGGTGTATAGCTATAATTAGACCAGAGAGAAATGCTGTTTGCCTCCAAGCAAGCAGGTGTGGCTCTCTGATAAGTCTAAAGGCGAATATCCAAAACAGCTATATAGAGGAGAATCTTGTGAAGGCTTGAAGAAATCTATACCTGTCTGTCTATCTGTCTGTCTCTCTGTCTGTCTATCTGTCTCTCTGTCTGTCTATCTGTCTGTCTCTCTGTCTGTCTGTCTCTCTGTCTGTCTGTCTATGTGTCTGTCTCTCTGTCTGTCTGTCTGTCTCTCTGTCTGTCTGTCTGTCTCTCTATCTGTCTGTCTCTCTGTCTGTCTATCTGTCTGTCTCTCTGTCTGTCTGTCTGTCTCTCTGTCTCATCTGTCTGTCTGTCTCTGTCTGTCTGTCTCTCTGTCAGTCTCTGTCTGTCTGTCTGTCTCTCTGTCTGTTTCTGTGTGTCTGTCTATCTGTCTGTCTATCTGTCTGTCTATCTGTCTGCCGTCTCTCTGTCTGTCTGTCTATCTGTCTGTCTGTCTCTCTGTCTGTCTCTCTGTCTGTATGTCTGTCTGTCTGTCTATCTGTCTCTCTGTCTGTCTCTCTGTCTGTATGTCTCTCTGTCTGTCTGTCAGCCTATCTATCTGTCTCCCCTGTCTCTCTGTCTGTCTGTCTCTCTGTCTGTCTGTCTCTCTGTCTGTCTATCTGTCAGTCTGTCTATCTGTCTGTCTGTCAGTCTGTCTATATGTCTGTCTGTCAGTCTTGTCTGTCTCTCTGCCTGTCTGTCTGTATCTCTGTCCGTCAGTCTGTCTATCTGTCTGTCTGTCTATCTGTCTGTCTGTCTTCTGTCTGTCTCTCCGTCTGTCTGCCTGTCTCTCTGTCTGTCTCTCTGTCTCTCTGTCTATCTGTCTGTCTCTCTGTCTGTCTGTCTATCTGTCTGTCTGTCTGTCTCTGTCTGTCTGTCTGTCTCTCTATCTGTCTGTCTGTCTGTTTGTCTTTCTGTCTGTCTGTCTGTCTATCTGTCTATCTGTCTGTCTCTCTGTCTTTCTGTCTGTCTGTCTGTCTGTCTCTCTGTTTAAGTCTGTCTTTCTGTCTGTTTGTCTGTCTGTCTCTCTGTCTGTCAGTCTGTCTCTCTGTGTCTCTGTCTCTCTGTCTTCGTCTTCCCTGCCTGCTCTCTGCCTCTCCTCTCTCCTTCTCTCTGTCCTCTGTCCTGTTGGGCTTTAGCATGCGGTAGTGGCCGTCTTGTCCTTGGACGGTAAACCTACAACATGGGCAGGACCCAGCCAGGAACCTAAAGTCTGGGGTTTTCCCGTCACTAGATTATATACCAGACCCTGTGAGAGTATACAGCCTTTTGAAACGTGGCTAGATTCTCACATCTTTCTCTGTTTGCAGGTACATGGGTACAGAACCGAGAAGTGCTGGTCAGCAGGAAAAATAATAAATAATAAACCAGCCTGTCTGTTCTCTCCGCTGCGTGCCATGTGCAGATGGAACATGGGGGTGATACATGTGTGTGCAGCTGGTCAGATCTGGGCCGGGGCGTGTGCCGGCGCCGGCTGTGCGTGGGGCAGGGTAGCTGTGTGTTTGCAGGAGAGACCAAGGGCCCAGCAAGCAGGCACAGGGAAAAGGAACACAGACCGGTCATGGTTTAAGGATGCTACCGGTGCAGTGAGATGGGCATGGACTAGCCTGGCATGTGGCTGACCCACGTTTAATCCCTGGCACCCCAGAGTCCCTGTAGCCATCACGAATCATTGCTGAGAGCAGAGCCAAGGATGAGCGCTGGGAGGCGGGAGAGAAACAGAGCATCGAGGTATTGGGACTTTCAGCTCGCCCATAGCAGGGAGCACCTTGATCCCTGGTACCAAGCGTCTGTCCTTAAGGTGCTGGGCTGAGTCCAGCCACCCAACACCACAGGCACCAACACCACCACAAACACCCAACACACACCCGCTGGGAATTGCAGCAGACAGACTCACATCCCCAGTAATCACCAAGGAACAAGCTCGCCCACATTTTCTTTTTTTGCTTTTTTGGGGTCATCCGGGCGACACTCAGGGGCTGCTCCTGGCTCTGCACTCAGGAATTACTCCTGGGGTGCTCGGGGGACCCTATGGGATGCTGGGGTGGAACCAGTCGGGTCACGTGCAAGGCAAATGCCCTCTCTGCTCTGCTATCCCTCAATTGTGTCTAAGACAGTTGTGCATGCCTACAAGCACACATACACATAAACACCTGTGGATACCCAAGTCTAACTACCTAGGCAAGTGTCAAAATGTGCACAACTGGGGGCCAGAGCGTTAGCAGAGCAGGGAGGGCGTTTGCCTTGCACGTGACCAACCTGGTTCCATCCCAGCATCCCATAGGGTCCCCCGAGCACCCCCAGGAGTAATTCCTGAGTGCAGAGCCAGGAGCAACCCCTGAGCATCGCTGGGTGTGGACCAAAAAAGGCATCAGGTTGCATCCGACCCATGAGACTGCAGGCGATGTGTCTGTATGCAAATGACGGGATGTGGGGAACCAATCGGACAGGGTATGCAAATAAGGGTTTATAGAGGACCAATCAGAGGCCGGAGCGATAGTAGAGCAGGGAGGACGTTTGCATTGCACGTGACCAACCTGGTTCCATCCTCGGCATCCCATAGGGTCCCCTGAGCACCCCAGGAGTAATTCCTGAGTGCAGAGCCAGGGGAGCTCCTGAGCATCACTGGGTGTGGCCCAAAAAGGCATCAGGTTGCATCCGACCAATGAGACTGCAGATGTGTCTGCATGCAAATGACGGGATGTGGGGAGCCAATCGGACTGGGTATGCAAATAAGGGTTTATAGAGGACCAATCAGGTTGCATCCAACGCATGAGCCTGCAGATGTGTCTGTATGCAAATGGCGGGATGCGGGAGCCAATCGGACTGGGTATGCAAATAACGGTTTATAGACCACCAATCAGATTGCATCCGACCATGAGACTGCAGATGTGTCTGTAAGCAAATGACGGGATGTGGGAACCAATCGGACTGGGTATGCAAATAAGGGTTTATAGAGGACCAATCAGAGGCCGGAGCGATAGCAGAGCAGGGAGGGCGTTTGCCTTGCACGTGACCCACCTGGTTCCATCCCAGCATCCCATAGGGTCCCCCGAGCACCCCCCAGGAGTAATTCCTGATGCAGAGCCAGGAGCAACCCCTGAGCAAGGAAAAGGACCAGAGAGCTTAAATCAAGCGTTGTCTTGTGGAAATTGGCAGGGGGTCTTTCCAAGGCACGAGGGGGCTGGGGGATATTTCCAAGAGGCCCCTGAAATTGGGGGTCACCCCAGGGAGTACATAAGCTCCATGCAAAGGTCCCCAGGCGCTTGCTGCTGAGAAACAGGACTTTTGGGGTGCCCCTGGGCTCCCCAGGTCAGTGCTCAGAGCCACACAAGGCCATGATCTGAGGTCAGCAGAAACGGTCAGTATTCACTCTGCTCTCTGCTTTGCAGCTTGCACGGGGACCCATTTGCAATTGCTGCCTCTATGCTCGGGTCCTGGAATGCAAACACCTTCTTCTGCAGGCTCCGACCATTTCTTACCCCTTCTCCACAGGCAGGGCCCAACTTAGCCAAGCCCAGGAGTAATAGGGGTGCGGGGCAGGTGCCCTTTGGAAACAGTCCAAAAGCAGCCAGCAACAGCGGTTTCGCTATTTCCATCTGACATTTGTCGTGGACCAGGCGTGGAACATTTTAAATTGCACATCTGACCTTTTGCACAATGGTAGGAAATGCCAAACGGAGACGCAAACCTCTTCATTTTATCCTCTCTCGGGCTCTTCTTCACGGTCCACGGCCGCAGTCCATGATAAGCCTGTCAGCAGGCCGGAAATAAGCCATCAATACTGAAAGGCTGTTTTTTTATTTCCTCCAGGACCACGACAAGGTTTCAGAGCCACACACAGCTCAGGGTGCAGGGCCCAGATTCACGCTGTTGTGAGTTTGCAACGTGATGTGCAGAAACACAGATGCGGGACATAAAATAAAACAATTAATCGGTCTTCAAGGCTCTGAGATCTGCAGCCAACCCAGCAGATCTCAGATCTCAGCACCGGCTTTGCAAAAAACACAATTACTCTGCACTATGAGGACCAAGGCGAGAGGGGACACAACTTTTCTCAAAAATAAAAATAATAATAAGCATGATAGAACGGTGGAGATTGCAGAGTGGGTGAATTCAAGATTTCACACGTGTTTCTCAGCGATTTCCAGGAATCTTTCTTCTCTACAGCCACGCATTGCTTCTCGTGGGTAGCTGCAGTTGGAAAGATGATTATTTTCCTTTGTTGGCAAATCTTGGAGCAGTAACAAGGCTCGAGGGGAGGAGAGGGATCCAACTCAGTCATGAAATGCAGAAGCTCATCAGTTGTTCACTTTTCGTCAGGAAACATATTTTGACAAGCTCTCGCCCCTACGCAACTACCAACACGCACGCACGTTAAAATCAACAGGTATTTTTCCATGGTTGAGACCACTAACACAGTGGGTAGGACACAGGCCCTGCACGTAGCTGACCCTCTAATCTGCTCCTGCGAGCACCCCCAGGAGTAATTAGTGCAGAGCCAGGAGCAACCCCTGAGCATCTCTGGGTGTGGACCAAAAAGGCATCAGGTTGCATCCGACCAATGAGACTGCAGATGATGTGTCTGTATGCAAATGACGGGATGTGGGGAACCAATCGGACTGGGTATGCAAATAAGGGTTTAGAGACGATCAATCAGATTGCATCTGACCAGTCAGGAGTGCAGATGTGTCTGTATGCAAATGACAGGACTTGGGGGACCAATCGGACTGGGTATGCAAATAAGGGTTTAGAAAGGACCAATCAGGTTGCATCTGACCAATCAGAGTGCAGATGTGTCTGTATGTAAATGACGGGATATGGGGGACCAATCGAACTGGGTATGCAAATAAGGGTTTAGAGAGGACCAATCAGATTGCATCTGACCAGAGTGCAGATGTGTCTGTATGCAAATGACGGGATGTGGGGACCAATCGAATTGGGTATGCAAATAAGGGTTTAGAGAGGACCAATCAGATTGCATCTGACCAATCCGAGTGCAGATGTGTCTGTATGTAAATGACGAGATGTGGGGACCAATCGGATTGGGTATGCAAATAAGGGTTTATAGAGAACCAATCAGATGGCATCTGACCCATGAGACTGCAGATGTGTCTGTATGCAAATGATGGGATGTGGGGAACCAACCGGACTGGGTATTCAAATAAGGGATTATAGAGAACCAATCAGATTGCATCTGACCAATCAGAGTGCAGATGTGTCTGTATGCAAATGACGGGATGTGGGGAACCAATCGGACTGGGTATGTAGCCACTCACATATCAGCCCTGTGGTCACCTCCAACACTGCTTCAATACACACGTGTCCACTTCCGGTCTCCTCTACCGTGGCCAGTACCTTCATAGCCAAATCCACCAGCAACCAACCACTATGGCCAGGTCCACTAAGGACAGCACCAGCTACACCACAACCGCCACTGGCCACCGACACCCCAACAACACAAACCAACAGCACAACACAACCCCGAAATCACCAACAACACAACCACGATGACCACCATGTCCACGTTCACGTCCAACATGACCAAGCACACAACCAGCCGCATCCATCCTAGCTTCCATGACCACCGTCTACACCACTGGCACCACCACTGGCCACCAACAACACCACAATCGCCAGCAACACAAACCATTACACCATTACAAATACCAAACAAACTCATTACACCAACACAACCATTACACCATTACAACACACCCATTACACCAACACAACCATTGCACCATTACAACACCAACACAACCATTACACCAACACAAACTCATTACAACGCCAACACAACCATTACACCAACACAACCATTACACTGTATAAATACCAACACAAACTATTACACAAACACAACCATTACACCAACACAACCATTACAACGCCAACACAACCATTACACCAACACAAACCATTACACCGTTACAACACCAACACAAACCATTACACAAACACAACCATTACACCATTACAACACCAACACAACCATTACACCAACACAACCATTACACCATTACAACACTAACACAACCATTACACCATTACAACACCAACACAACCATTACACCATTACAACACCAACACAACCATTACAACACCAACAAAACCATTACACCAACACAACCATTACACCATAACAACACCAACACAACCATTACAACATCAACATAACCATTACACCATTACAACACCAACAGAACCATTACACCAACACAACCATTATACCATTACAACACCAACAAAACCATTACACCAACACAACCATTACACCATTACAACACCAACACAACCATTACACCAATACAACCATTACACCATTACAACACCAACACAGCCATTACACCAACACAACCATTATGCCATTACAACGCAGACACAACCATTACACCAACACAACCATTACACCAACACAACCATCACACCAACACAACCATTACAACACCTCACTTTCACAGCCACCAACACCACTGACACACCAGCACACTCCAGCAAGAACCTCACCACGTGGTCTCCGCCAACATCTCCAGGGTTGGATGACGGGGCCGAGCTAGCTTAGGGTCTTGGCTGTTTAATCCACTCCCGGTTTGATCTCTCTCCATGTCTTAAGCCGGGATCATGCCATGAGATCTCTTCTGTGTAAACACTAATGGAAGGTGTGGCAGTTACAAGTGTCATTTTGACTCTGAGTCAGTAAGTTCTGAACATGACTATAATCTCTACTATGATTTCAGTGTTATCTAGATTGGGCACAGCTCCTCTTTATACCCACTGGTCCCAGCGTGGACGGTTAGAATTGACCAGGGAGACCAGCACCCTGGCTAGGCTGAGACTAACTTTTAATATCAAAGGAGGGATCATGCTAGTTTGCCCTCAAGTGGGCAAGCGTGACCCTCTCAGTAAACGGGACAGGACACTCACCGTGGTGCAGAACAGAAAATAGATGGACCTTGTGGGTACCACTAGATTGCATGAAACCCATAAAATTAGGATGTTTTCCCCCATGGATATATATCCATTGAGATGTATTTCTTTTATACCAGTTCACTCTCTCTATCTCTATCTCTCTATCTCTCTCTATGTCTCTCTAATCTATCTCTCTCTATCTCTCTATCTCTATCTCTCTCCATCTCTATCTCCCTTCCTATTTCTATCTCTATCTCTCTCTATCTCTTTCTATCTCTCTATATCTCTCTCTATCTCTCTATCTCTATCTATCCATCCATCCATCCATCATCTATCTATCATTGTATCTATCTATTTATCTTTCAACTATCTATCTATCATTCTATCAACTATCTATCATTCTATCTATCTATCTCTCTATCTCTCTATCTCTGTCTTTCTGCCTATCTATCTGTCTGTCTACCTATCTATCTATCTGTATCAGTCTGTCTATCTGTCTGCCTGTCTATCTGTCTGTCTACCTATCTATCTTTCTATCTGTATCAGTCTGTCTGCCTGTCTATCTGTCTGTCTACCATCCATCCTCCCACCCACACATCCATCCATCCATCATCCATCCATCCATCAATCCATCATCCATCCATCCATCCATCCACCATTCATCCATCCATCCATCCACCATCCATCCACCAATCCATCCATCCATCCACCATCCATCCATCCATCCAACATCCATCCAACATCCATCCATCCATCCACCATCCATCCATCCATCCACCATTCATCCATCCATCCATCCACCCATCCATCCACCATCCATCCACCATTCATCCATCCATCCATCCATCCATCCATTCATCCATCCACCATCCATCCATCCATCCACCATCCATCCACCATCCATCCACCAATCCATCCATCCATCCACCATCCATCCATCCATCCATCCACCATCCATCCATCCATCCACCATCCATCCATCCACCCATCCAGTGTTTTGACATAAGAGATATTCTGAAAAGGACTAGTCCCTGGCATACTCACTCATTTAGACCTAAAACAAGCATGGCACCGCCCTACATCTCCACCTAAAAGCTGATTTGTGATCTTGGTTGGCTCTATCCTCTCTGTGGGAAAGATTACGGCTTTTGGGTCTAGGAAGGGACTGATATTTAAGAGATTTAAGAGATCCCTTAGAGGGGTGGCTTTTACTTTTTAAAGGGATGACCAATGTCCAAACCTGCCCACTGGACAGCCTACTGGGAGAATCTCACTGGACCTGCCCGCTGGACAGTCTGCTGGAGAATCCCACTGGACCTGCCCACTGGACAGTCTGCTGGAGAATTCCACTGGACCTGCCCGCTGGACAGCCTGCTGGGAGAATCCCACTGGACCTGTCTGCTGGCCAGCCTGCTGGGAGAATCTCACTGGACCTGCCCGCTGGCCAGCCTGCTGGGAGAATCCCACTGGACCTGCCCGCTGGACAGCCTGCTGGGAGAATCCCACTGGACCTGCCCGCTGGACAGCCCGCTGGGAGAATCCCACTGGACCTGCCCACTGGCCAGCCTGCTGGGAGAATCTCACTGGACCTGCCCGCTGGACAGCCTGCTGGAGAATCCCACTGGACCTGCCAGCTGGACAGCCTGCTGGGAGAATCCCACTGGACCTGCCCGCTGGACAGCCTGCTGGGAGAATCCCACTGGACCTGCCCGCTGGCCAGCCTGCTGGGAGAATCCCACTGGACCTGCCCGCTGGACAGTCTGCTGGAGAATCCCACTGGACCTGCCCGCTGGCCAGCCTGCTGGGAGAATCCCACTGGACCTGCCCGCTGGACAGTCTGCTGGAGAATCCCACTGGACCTGCCCACTGGACAGCCTGCTGGGAGAATCCCACTGGACCTGTCCGCTGGACAGCCTGCTGGGAGAATCCCACTGGACCTGCCTGCTGGACAGACTGCTGGGAGAATCCCACTGGACCTGTCCGCTGGACAGCCTGCTGGGAGAATCCCACTGGACCTGCCCGCTGGACAGCCTGCTGGGAGAATCACACTGGACCTGCCCACTGGCCAGCCTGCTGGGAGAATCTCACTGGACCTGCCCGCTGGACAGCCTGCTGGAGAATCCCACTGGACCTGCCAGCTGGACAGCCTGCTGGGAGAATCCCACTGGACCTGCCTGCTGGACAGCCTGCTGGGAGAATCCCACTGGACCTGCCCGCTGGACAGCCTGCTGGGAGAATCCCACTGGACCTGCCCGCTGGACAGTCTGCTGGAGAATCCCACTGGACCTGCCCGCTGGACAGTCTGCTGGAGAATCCCACTGGACCTGCCCACTGGACAGCCTGCTGGGAGAATCCCACTGGACCTGCCCACTGGACAGCCTGCTGGGAGAATCCCACTGGACCTGCCCGCTGGACAGCCTGCTGGGAGAGAAAGAGGTTCTTGGGCTAGGTGGAGTTAGGAGACAGCTAGCCAAAATATTAAAAAGAATATTTAATTTTGAGAGCCCGTGGGCTGGTTCCTGTGTCCATCTGGGGGAACCATCATTGGCTAGAGCACAACGGGAGCCTTCACGGAGCCCCCCATAGTGCCCGTCAGACACAGCTGAAAACTGCCCGAGCAATACTCCAGCCGCTGGCATCTCTCCCCCCCACGGCAAACACCATCATCACCAATGTTCCACCCGCACTGCCAGCTGATTCCTTGCGCCCACTACGGAAACCGCACACCCAGCACTCAGCCTCTGCCAGCCGGGGTCAGTGTCCTTCTCACAGTCTTAATGACCGCCTTCTCACACAGACCCATATCGGAGTAGATCCGGGCTTGGCTGTGTTTCCCAAAATTTTCACGGCAGATAATCCAGCAGGCCTCCTCGGATAATCCATCAGGCCTCCTCAGATAATCCATCAGGCCTCCTCAGATAATCCATCAGGCCTCCTCGGATAATCCATCAGGCCTCCTCGATAATCCATCAGGCCTTCTCGGCTGCTTCTGTAGCGTTGCAGCTAGAGGTCAAAGGCTCAGCGTGCCCTGACCTGGTCCGTAAATGCTCTTGCTCTTGTGCCAACCGACTATCGGTCCAAGGTAGGTGACCGCCTTTGCGTGTCACAAGTCAAGACTCACCGTGCATGAACAGTGTGCACAAGGCCTTGGTGGCCAGTTCAAAGGGCTTCATGGACAGCCAGAGACTTGTGAGGCGCCCCCACTACACACACACACACACACACACACACACACACACACACACACACAACACACACGCTGGAAGGAACAGTCCCTTCTGCAAACGCTCACTGCAAGACAAGCTTCATCTGGGCTACAACCTGTTCTCTGTCGTATCAGTGAGACAGACGTAACCCCAGGGCAACGGCACGTACTCGGCAGGGGTGGACAGGGCCAGGAGCATGGACAGAGAGATTTCAGACTTTCTCCTCTGACCTGGCCCCTTGACTTTCCATTTCAAGGGGTCCCTGACCATGAGGAAAGACAGTGATGCCCGTGGCTGAAGGTATTCGGTCCTCTATAAACGCTTTCAAGAAATCAAGGCCCTGTTCATCATCACGCCAACGTCCATCTGAGAGTGGACCTTGCCCTTCATGTCCAGACACACTCCCCAGTGGGACCCCCTTAAAGATCCCACCCTAAGACACAACCTCAAGTCACAGAATCTCTGGTTTTTTTCTGCGAGAGCTCCAGCTATTGGACCACAGACAGGCTCGCTGATGACCAAGTGGAGTGGACAGTGGCAGAAAGGGTTAACATGCTGCTAAGGAGAAACTGGCCTTGAGGTGAAGGTCAGGCGAGGGTCTAACTGGGGCAGCTGAGTCAGCCCCCGGAGCACCCACCCTCCGGGAGCACCACCCTGGGGAGCACCCACCCCCGGGAGCACCCACCCTCCGAGGGCTCCTCCAAGACATACCCCGGCTTGCTGCGGAAACACGGGTGCTGGCTTGACTCCATTTGGGTCTTTGCTGGCTTATTGGCACCCTGAGGATGCTGGTGTCTTGGAACCCATAACTCCTTTCTGGGTAGGTTTCCATAGAAACTACCTGCCCTCCTAAGCAAAGCAAAACCATCCCTTTTTGGTTTTTTCCTGCTTATATGGGGTCACACCTGGTGATGCTCAGGGGTTGCTCCTGGCTCTGCACTCAGGAATTACTCCTGGGGGTGCTCGGGGGATCCTGGGATGCCGGGATGGAACCCAGGTTGGTCCCGCAAGGCAAACTCTGCTCCTCCTTGTTACTATTTATGATGACACCTCAATGCCATTGCTCTGGGTATAGCTATAGATCAGGCGTAAATGGAGGCGAGATATGGACACATTTGGATTTAAATCCTTATCACGTCAGGAACACGAGCCTCATGCTTCAGAATCACATTCATGATCGCTTCAGAAACCCACTGGCCTCAGTATGACTCTCACCCCCTAAAGAGCAGAAGCCACATGTGGTTAATCATGCGCCTACGGGGCCTCCATGTTGGGCTTTTCCTTCTGATTTTGGTACAGCTGAGAATTCAGACAAGGAAACATCCCACCCACCTCTGGTTCTGTCCCTGTGTTCCCCACATCTCATTGATTGTTTTTCTTCCACGCAAGGAGTGAGGTTTAGAGAAATGTGGGTGGGGGCCGCCAACACATCTGTCTGTTGGATCCTCATCCTGACTCCGGCACCCCTGGTCTAGGTAAGAGCCTGTGCCCGCTGCACACCTACAAAGACACCCCTGATCGCCCATACGCATATTCAGGTAGGAAAGAAAGCAAATGCAGAGAGAAAAGCACTCACAGAGCATTCCAGAGAGACCTAGAGCGGTCCATGGGCATCCCTAGGAATAATTTCTGCTTGTGGCTACTATCATTATCACTATCCTCCCGTTGATTATCTATTTGCTCGAGTGGGCACCAGTAACATCTCCATATGTCCTGTCTCATGCTAGTAGAGCCCAAGGGCATCTATTCCCTCCAGGAACATAAAGAGCCTCAAACCATTATATTAGGTCATGGGAATAAACTAATATAATTGTTACTGGTATTTGGCATATCAAATACAACACAGGCAGCTTGCCAGGCTTGCCATGCAGGTGGCATACCCTTGTAGTCACCTCTAAATATAGCATTTATAGATGAACTGTGTGGCGCGCGAGAAGGGCTGTGATAGGCTGTTGCTGGGTGGAGTTCTGATGAGAGGGAAGTCCAGATGTGGAAAATGGCGGCCGATGGAGTGAGGGAGTCATCTGGCTTGTTGTGTGGCTCTGCTGGAGTGGCGGGCCAGGACTAGAACCCGCCATCCCCTCCTAGGCGCCTCGTGAGCGGCTGGGCACAGGGAGAGCCAGTAGCAGCTCTGCCCCATGTCTGTAAGTCTCTGGTTCTGGCTCGTGGCTATCTGGGATAATTATTGAACACAAACTACCATCACAATACCACCATTACAATACACTGCTGCCCGGAGCCTCTGAATCTTGCCTGGCATTGCCTCCTGAAGGCTACTTTGGAGACAGGAGGACAGTTTGAATATGGCCGTACATCTTACCATGTATTTTATGTTCTGCAACTGCAAGGCGTTGCAGGTGTGGCTGCAGTGCCCGGCTGCGCCTGCAGGTAGCAGACAGGAGACAGGCTTGTCTACACCCAGGGCTCTGCCCCGTGGGCCCTGGATGGTGGATGGTCTGACATAGACAAAGATCTGGGCCCCCTGGGATGAGCCCAGAGCCACAGCAGAGCCTGGCAAGCTCCCCGTGGTGTATGCGATATGCCACAAACAGTCACAATCCTGGACCTCATTACCGATGCATGGAGACGTTCCTGGCGCCCGCTCGAGAGCAAATCGATGAGCAACGGGAAGACAAGTGACACTAGTACTCTATCTTAGCTGGTATATATATTATCTCTCGTGCTACCACAATCATCGTGGGACTAGCAGCATATTTGCCTGGCCACGTTGGATCTCTAAGTAATTAGACCAGAGAGAAATGCTGTTTGCCTCCAAGCAAGCACACGAGAATCTCTAATAAGTCTAAAGGCTTTAATATACAAAACAACTATGAAGTAAAGACGAGAATCTTGTGAAGGCTTGGAGAAATCTATACCTGATTGTAAAATATCCATTGGTACAGATGCTTGCCTTTGTATTCTGAGATACAGTCAATCTCAGATGCCCTTCCCCCATCTATTAAGGATCTACAGCCCTGGTTGGGGCAATATTGACATTTTAATGGAAATAAGTGAGGTCTTGGGAGAAGTTACCTGAGGGGGATTGACCCTAACTGCTTCCCATTGGTGTGGACAATCTGGGCTGAAAAGTTATAAAAGCTGCCGCCCGCCTCTTTTTCCCTTTTCCCTTTTTGCCTTTTCGCCTTCTCCCTCTTCTCTCCTTCCCTCCTTTCCTCCCTGTTGGGTTAGGGTTGGGTTAGAGTTAGTTAGGGTTAGGGTTGAGTTAGAGTTAGTTAGGGTTAGGGTTAGAGTTAGTTAGGGTTAGGTTGGGTTAGAGTTAGTTAGGTTAGGCTGAGTTAGAGTTAGTTAGGGTTAGGCTGAGTTAGAGTTAGTTAGGGTTAGGGTTAGAGTTAGTTAGGGTTAGGGTTGGGTTAGAGTTAGTTAGGGTTAGGGTTGGGTTAGAGTTAGTTAGGGTTAAGGTTGGGTTAGAGTTAGTTAGGGTTAGGTTTGGGTTAGAGTTAGTTAGGTTAGGGTTGGGTTAGAGTTAGTTAGGGTTAGGGTTGGGTTAGAGTTAGTTACAGTTAGGGTTGGGTTAGAATTAGTTAGGTAAGGGTTGGGTTAGAGTTAGGTTAGGGTTGGGTTAGAGTTAGTTAGGGTTAGGGTTGGGTTAGAGTTAGTTAGCATTAGAGTTGGGTTAGAGTTAGTTAGGGTTAGGGTTGCTTTAGAGTTAGTTAGGGTTAGGGCTGGGTTAGAGTTAGTTAGGGTTAGGGTGTTGTGACAGCTGTTTAGGTTAGGGTTTCATTAGAGTTCGTTAGTTAGGGCTATTAATTAGAGTTGGGTTAGAGTTAATTAGGGTTAGAGTTTTGTGAGTATTAGGGATATGGTTATGGTAGGATTGTTGAGGTTAGGGTTTTTATAGGTGGTTAGTATTAGCATTTCAATTAGACTTAGTTAGGGTTGGGTTTTCATTAGAGATTTTAGGGTTAGGATGTGTTAGATTTAGTCAGGGTTAAGGTTTCGTTAGAGTAGGCAGAGTTAGGGTTGGGTCAGAGTTTGTTATAGTTAGGGTTTGTTAGATTTGGTTAGGTGGGTTTCATTAGATTGGTTAGGTTAGGTTTTATTTATAGTGGGTTATAGCCAGGATTTCAATAGAGTTAGAGTTGGGGTTTTGTTAGAATTGGTTGGTTTATGGTTTCATTAGAGTTGGTTGGGTTTAGTGTTTAGTAGGATTGGTAGGGTTAGAGCAGCATTAGAGTTAGGGATCGGGTTTCATTAGTTTGTTTGGGGTAAGGTTTTGTTTAGTTAGTTAGGTTATGTTTACAGTTAGAACCTTGAATGCTCAGCTGTATCACTGAACAACTTTGTCAACTCTATGCCTTGGTAACTCTCAGTCATGGGCAGAGCTGCTACTGGCTCTCCCTGTGCCCAGCCGCTCATGAGGCGTCCGGGGAGGCATGGCAGGTTCTAGCCCTGGCCTGCCACCCCAGCAGAGCCTCACAACAAGCCAGACGAACCCCTCTCCCTACTCCTTGGGGCCCGCCATTTTCCTAATCCGGATTTCCCTCTCGTCACTACTCCACCCAGCAGACCAAACTATCACAGCCCGGCTCGCCCGCCGCTTAGTGGCTGCGCGGTTCATCAACAAATGCTTTATTTAGAGGTGACTACAACAGTATGCCACCCGCATGGCAAGCCTGGCAAACTGCTCGTGTTGTATTTGATATGCCAAATACCAGTAACATTTATATTAGGTCATTCCCATGACCTAATATAATGGTTTGAGGCTCTTTATGTTCCTGGAGCAAGCGGATGCCTTTGGGTTCTCCTAGCATGAGACAGGACATATGGAAATATTACTGATGCCCGCTCTAGCAAATAGATGATTAACAAGATGATAATGATAGTGATGCCTTGATAATAACTAGGGTGGGAATGTCTTTCTCAAGTGCACTGGTTTTATTTTCTTTCCTTCTTTACATCCTTCTTTCTTTCCCTCATCCTTTCCATCCCTCATTCTCATCCATCCCTTTTTCCTTCCTTTTCCCTTCTTCCTACTTCCTCTTCTCTCTTCCTAACCCTAACCCTAACCCTCCACTTGCCAATCAAAGGTCTGGTCCTGGCTTTGGCCTGGGTTAGGCAACCCCTGCCCCAAGCTCTCACTCTGCCGCACAAACTCGATGACGCCTCCATGACAAACTGACTTTCAGAGATCAATCAGTGACGGAGCAAGACACAGGGAGAGGATAAATAGAGGGAAGGTCACACCCAGGGAGCCTCCAGAATTGCAACCTGGCCGGCTTCCTTCTCAAGCTATAGGCTCCTCTGTGGTGCTGTGCTATAGGCAAATTCCCCGGCGCTGCTCTCAAGGTAAACTGAGTCATTCTACTTGGCGTGTGGACACTGGTTCCTTAGAGGAGAATAAAGCTCCCCCTTGGCCTTTGGAAATCCAGCCAAGACAAAGACTCCAGACTCAAGCCTTAACCCTAACCCTAACCCTCTAACCAATCTAATGAAAACCCACCTAACCAAATCTAACAAACCCTAACTATAACAAACTCTAACCCAACCCTAATGCTGCCAACTCTAATGAAACCTTAACCCTGACTAAATCTAACACATCCTAACCCTAAAATCTCTAATGAAACCCCAACCCTAACTAAGTCTAATGAAATGCTAATACTAACCACCTATAAAAACCCTAACCTCAACAATCCTACCATAACCATATCCCTAATACTCACAAAACTCTAACCCTAATTAACTCTAACCCAACTCTAATCAATAGCCCTAACTCTAACGAACTCTAATGTTAGTCTACTCTTGGCTCTACCTACAAATTTCTGGGACCTTCAAGGAGGATTATTCGCCTTTTAATCCAAGCCATGTTGCTTCAGGGTCCAAGGAGATGGGAGTCTTTTCCCTATCAAGTGACGTTTGCTGCTTGCTATCAGGAGAGGATTTTACGTTTGCATGACAAGATCGTTTCGTGAGAATGGAGACAGATCCCAGAGCAAACGCAGCCGTTGTTTCTTCACAGTCTCAAACAAAGGCGGCTCAGCTCTGGCAAACAGCAGGGATGGAACCAGGAGAAGGTACAGAGAAACTCGAGAAGATCACATTGCCGTTCCTGTCAACCTAGACATTGTCCAACTCACGTGGGCCTGTTACAACTGTGGGAGGTGCGATGGGACCCTGCAACGTAGGCTGGGTTCACTGCCCACAAACGTCAAGAATTCTGTATTGGAAGATAAATAAACCGGGTTGGAGAAAGAAATAGGAGCACCATGGCTGGAGCAACAGGACAAATATTTGCCTTGCATGCGGCCAGCCTGGGTTCCATCCCCAGCATCCCATTTGTTCAGGTCATGGGAATGAGGTCTATAATTGTTACTGTTTTGGCATATCAAATACAACACGGGTAGCTTGCCAGGCTCTGCCGTCTGGGTGGGATACTCTGGGTAGTAGGCTCTCGTCTTGTGTATTTACTGATATGCCTTCAGTTAATATTGCCTTCTTGTGTATCTATTGGCCAGGTACTGGTCTCCCTTTTCTCCTTCTCCCATCCTTTCCCTTAGTTCTGTGCCCACGCTAAAATGGTATAAATGCAATATATCTTCAGTAGGAGCTTGAGTCAGCATCCGTGTTAACAATATGCAGATATATCTCCTTTCTTTTCCCTTGTTCCGTGCGGGTATCTCCGTGCTACCCACACAGCACAGCCTGGCAAGCTACCCGTGTCGTATTTGATATGCCAGATACCAGTAATAGTTATAGACCTCATTCCCATGACCTGATGGAATGGATTGAGGCTCTTTATGTTCCTGGAGCAGGCATGTGCCCTTGGGCTCTACTTGCATGAGACAGGTCATATGGAGATGCTACTGGTGCCCGCTCGAGCAAATCAATGATGAACGGGAAGACAGTGATACAGTGACAGTGGGATCTCCTTCCCAAAGTTGGGCACTGTCCCTGGGTAGAGTTCCCACACAATCCACGGTCCCAAGGGGAACTGACGGCTCATCTAGAGTTGCTTTGGGTTCGGGAGAGCAATCATCTGTTTACAGGATCACGCCAACTCAACGGCAGAGCTGGCATTGGGACGTCATTATGACCAAGTGGTAGCTTCAAGAGCCCACTGTGCTTGGTTAGGGTCTACGCTTGCATAAATTGGGTAGTGGGAAGTGATGGGATGGATTTAGTCTGAAAATACATCTAACTTCAGAAGGGCTTATCGGGGTATTCCCACCAAAAGGAAGGAAGATGAGCAAAGCCATTGATAATGAATATTACAGAGTACTATACAGCAGTGTAAAAGACGTCAGCAAAGATACAATCACAAAATCCAAGACTGAAAATGCTGGTTCCAAACATGTGTGTGCTTTCAGCCTACAGCAATAAAGTGTCTTTTCAGTGGATGGAGCTAAAATAATGCTAGCCGAGAGACCTTTGAAATGATTTCAGCGGCATTAGGGGGAGACAGAGGCTGATGGCAAGGGTGGTGAGCCCTTCGCATTACAAACAGAATAGCGAGTCCAGATTGCGATTTTAATTTTCTTCACTCAAGAAGAGATGGCTTTCCTCACTCAGTTCCCGTCTACATTATATTCTATCAACTATAACCTACCAATTATTAAAATGATGATTCCAAACTATCATCTATCAATTACCAAATGATCATTCCCAGCTATCATTGTGATACTGGTCCCTTCTCACTCCCAATTGCCCTCCAGACACACTGTGGCAAGCTTGAATCATTGGCCAGCCCTCCTGGACTCTGTCTTGTCTGGCCTTAGATATCAGATCCCACAAATGACCGCATTCATTCTGGGCCTGTCGCTCTCTGTCTGATTCACTACACTCAGCATGATACTCTCCATGTTACTCCATTTATAAGCAAATTTCAGGGCTTCGTTTTTCTAACAGTTGTGTAGTATTCCATTGCATAGTATCTCTATTGGCAAAACATAAGGCCCAAAGAGAGAGAAAAAAGATAGAGAGAGGAAGGGGAGCAGGAGGAAAAAGAAGAGGAGTATTTCTACCGTAGTAGCCAGTTGCAGGGGAGGAGAGGGAGGGAGAGAAAGTGTGTACATTCACGAAGGGAAATGTGTACTGGCAAAGAGATAGGTGTTGGAACATTGAAAAACTGAACCCTGGTTATGAACAACCTTCTCACTCTGTATCTCAGAGCAATTCAATAAAAAAGAAGAGGAAAAATTATGAAACCATACCATCCACTTCAGACCCACAGCTGCGCTGCTCGGCCGGCCCCATGTGGAAGCAACCCATGGAGCTGACCTCCGGTAAGGGGCTCGGCCATCGCCTGGCTGAGCCCAACATTGCTCCAAGGGTTTGCTCTCATGAGGCGGGGGAGAGACCATGCTGGCCGGACTCGGAGTGGACTTTTGGTCCCTGCCCTTTCCTCCGCCTCCATACCAGTTGCCCTAGAAAAAAAAGAGACCCACCACGCCAGATCCACATGTCCCTTGGCACGGCGGCCGCTTTGCGGCCGACGATATTTTTATAGGATACTGAATTTTGCATAAGGTTCTTCCCAATTTCTTTCCACATTTACACATAGTAAACAGTTATAGACATGTTTTAACTGATACCAGTAAGCCTGACAAGAAGCCAGAGCAAACCACACATCATGCAGTTAGTCATTCTCAACATCCAGACTCCATAGTTCCTCAGAGCTCCATCCAAGAGAAAACCTGATCTTCCCCCTTTAAGTTTCATCAGTAAATGCTCGGGTTGAGAGCCTTCTACTGAGACTATACCACCTACACGGTAAAGCCTGGCAAGCTACCCGTGTTTTATTTACTTTTTATGCCAAAGACTAGTAACTATTATGGACCTCAGTCCCATAACCTGAAGAATGGTTTCAGGCTCCTCCTGTCCCTGGAGCAAATAGATGCCCTTGGGTTGCACTTGCTTGTAACAGGACTAATGGAGATGTTACTAGTGCCCACTCGAGCAAATCGATGAACAATGGGAAGACAGTGATACAGTGATACAAAAAAAAATGCCATCTGATACCCAAAAGTACCATAAAGTCCAAAACCACATAAATATCAAGGATGCACGTGAATATATTTATCTAAAGATGAGATATTACAGAATGAATCACAAAGGATCAGTTACATGCAAAAGAAGAAAAAATATTAGGAAATGGTGGCAAGTGTTTGCAGAAACATTATATATATATATATATATATATATATATATATATATATATATATATATCACGATTGATCACGATCTTCCCGTTGATCATCTATTTGCTAGAGCGGGCACCAGTAATATCTCCATATGTCCTGTCTCATGCCAGTAGAGCCAGGGGCATCGGCTTGCTACAGGAACATAAAGAGCCTCAAACCATTATATTAGGTCATGGGAATGACCTAATATAATTGTTACTGGAATTTGGCATATCATATACAACACGAGAAGCTTGCCAGGCTTGTCGAGCGGGAGGCAAACTCTTTTAAACACCTCCAAATAAAGCATTTATTGATGAACCGCACGGCCGCATAGCGGCCGCCGACGAGCCGGGCTGTGATGGGCTGGTCTGCTGGGTGGAGTTCTGATGAGAGGGAAGTCCAGAAGTGGAAAATGGCGGCGCCCGTGGAGTGAGGAGCGGTGGTCTGGCTTGTTGTGAGGCTCTGCCGAGGTGGTGGGCCAGGGCTAGAACCCGCCATGCCTCCCGACTGCCTCATGAACGGCTTTGCACAGGGAGAGCAAGGAACAGCTCTGCCCCATGTGTGAGAGTCTCTGGACCAGCATACCTGGGCCGGATTGAGGAAAAAAGCTGCGGCAGGGTGAAAAAGAAAAAGTTGGAGGTAGAGGAGGAGAAAAAAGGATGAAGAGGGAGAGGATGAGAAGGAGAAGAGAAAGAAAAGAAAAGAAAAGAGGCAGAAAAGGAAGAAAAGGAAGAAGATAAGGAAAAAGAGAGAGAGAAAAAGAAAAGAGAAAGGAGAAAGAGGAGGAAGAAAAAAGAAGAGGAGGAGGAAGAGAAAGAGAATAGGAAGAAGAAAAGGAGGAAGAGAAGGACAAAAGAAAAAGGAGGAAGAGAAGAATAAGAAGGAGGAAGAGGAGGAGGAGAAGAAAAAGAAGAAGATGAACATGAACATGAAGAAGATGAAGAAGATGAAGACAAAGATGGAGATGGAGACAGAGGTGGAGGAGGAGAAGGAGAAAGAGAAGAAGAAATGAAGAAAAGGAGAAGGAGAAGGAGGAGGAGGAGAAGGAGAAGGAGAAGAAGGAGGAGAAGGAGGAGAAGAAGAAGAAGAAGAAGAAGAAGAAGAAGAAGAAGAAAAGAAAAAGAAGAAGAAGAAGAAGAAGAAGAAGAAGAAGAAGAAGAAGAAGAAGAAGAAGAAGAAAAAAGTGCCATAGTGGCAGGCTGGGGTAGGGGAGGGAATCAGGGGACATTGGTGGTGGGAAATGGGCACTGGTGGAGGGACGGGTGCTGGATCACGCTATGCCTGAAACCCAATCGTGAACAGCTTTGTAATTGTCTGTCTCACAGTGTTATAAAAATTATTTAAAAAAGAAAAAGAAAAAAGAAATGAAGGGAAGCACAGAGAGAGAGAGACCCTGGATAATCCAGTGTGAAGCCACAGTGGGGGCTTCCGAGACATCACACACCAGGTGCTTCCGTGACCTTACATGATGCCGCAGCAACCTGCATCTCGCCAGGTCTCTCCCACTGGAGGCCGAGCTGCACCCCCAAATGTGCCATGGCTCCCTCTGCCAGCTCCAACGCCAGCCTACCCGCAGCCTTCCAAGAGCATCAGTCACGCCAAATTAACAGGTTCTCTACACCCCCGTGACATGTGTTGAGTCCTTGAGTGACAGTTTGGAAGTCTTCAGTCTAACTTTGGAAAGCAGTGAGGCGAAAGAAACAACAACGAAAAGAAGAACCAACCGAAAAGTCTCTGATGAGTCTCGATGTAAACTATCACTATCACTATCTTCCCGTTCATCATCTGTTTGCTAGAGCGGGCACCAGTAATATCTCCATATGTCCTGCCTCATGCTAGTAGAACCCAAAGGCATCGCTTGCTCCAAGAACATAGAGAGCCTCAAACAATTATATTAGGTCACGGGAATGACCTAATATAAATGTTACTGGTATTTGGCATATCAAATACTACACAAGCAGCTTGCCAGGCTTGCCGCGCGGGTGGCATACTCGATGTAAAAACAGGGAGAAAATCAGCCAAGGAAAGACAGAAGTGTTGATTGGGCTTGAACACAAATGCCTGCTCCGGATAATCCTCTGGCTAAAGCGGCAGGGATCAGCAGTGTTGTGGGGAGTGTGTGTGTTTAGGGGGCCAGGCTTGTGCAGCCTTAGTATATCCCGGAAAGGGGCTTGCCATGTGTGTGTGCGGGTGACCGGAGTGTAATCCACACGGTCCCTGGCGCCTGCCCGGTGTGATCCGTAATGCAGAGCTAGGAGTAAACCCTGAGCGTTGCCGCGTGTGGCTCTCCCTAAAAGGGAAGGAAGGGGAAGGAAGGAAAGGGAAGAGAAGGGGAGGGAACAGAAAGGAAGGAAGGAAGGAAGGAAGGAAGGAAGGAAGGAAGGAAGGAAGGAAGGAAGGAAGGAAGGAAGGAAGGAAGGAAGGAAGAAGGAAGGAGGGAGGGAGGAGGGAGGGAGGGAGGGAGGAGGGAGGGAGGGAGGAGGGAGGGAAGGAAGGAAGGGAGGGAGGGAGGGAAGGAAAGGAGGGAGGGAGGGAGGGGGAGAGAAAGAAAGAAAGAAAGAAAGAAAGAAAGAAAGAAAGAAAGAAAGAAAGAAAGAAAGAAAGAAAGAAAGAAAGAAAGAAAGAAAGAAAGAAAGAAAGAAAGAAAGAGAGAGAGAGAGAGAGAGAGAAAGAAAGAAAAGAAAGAAAGAAAGAAAGAAAGAAAGAAAGAAAGAAAGAAAGAAAGAAAGAAAGAAAGAAAGAAAGAAAGAAAGAAAGAAAGAAGGAAGGAAGGAAGGAAGGAAGGAAGGGAAGGAAGGAAGGAAGGAAGGAAGGAAGGAAGGAAGGAGAAGGAAGGAAGGAAGGAAGGAAGGAAGGAAGGAAGGAAGGAAGGAAGGAAGGAATCAGGGAGCAGGGAGAGAGCAAGTGACCGCATGCCTGGCCTCTCTACAGCTGACCATGCCCCCTTTATGTTGGTCACGGGTCAGCGGGAGGAACAATGTGCCAAACACATCGTGGACCAGATTTCCCGAAACAGCAACAACACGGTCAGAGGAAAGAACCCAGGACCCTCAGGGTCTGCTCCCCGCTCC
>JAJIBD010007881.1:0-2500 GCA_021461705.1 Cryptotis parvus | reverse complement strand
AAAAATGCACAACGGAAGCAAAGGCCAGAAATATTTTTTGCAAGGTTGGTTCAACAGAAATGCCCAGCGTCCATGAAAACGGGACTTGGGAGGTTTCAGATCAAGACGCAAAGTCCAAGTTAGGGACCAAATTCACTTAAGCAATCTGAGGGGCCGCAGTGTGCAAGGATGAGACCCCAAAGGGCATCCTCGAGGGCTGGTATGTTTCTGCAAATCCCCTTTATGATCAGAATGTCCTCGCTGCAAAATTCCATCATGTGGTTAAGCAAAGTGAACGGAGAGAGAGACGGAGAGTCAGAGACAGAGAGACAGAGACAAGGGGAGTGTATGAGAGAGAGACAGAGAATCAGAGACAGAGAGACAGAGACAGAGAATCAGAGACAGAGAGATAGAGATGGACAGAGACACAGAGAGAGTGTATGAGAGAGACAGAGAATCAGAGACAGAGAGACAGACAGAGATAAGGAGAGTGTATGAGAGAGACAGAGAATCAGAGACAGAGAGACAGAGACAGAGAATCAGAGACAGAGAGACAGAGATGGACAGAGACACAGAGAGTGTATGAGAGAGACAGAGAATCAGAGACAGAGATAAGGAGAGTGTATGAGAGAGACAGAGAATCAGAGACAGACAGAGACAGAGTAAAGGAGAGAGAGGAGAGACAAAGAATTAGAGAGAGACAGAGATAAGGTGTATATGAGAGAGACAGAGAATCAGAGACAGAGAGACAGAGACAGACAGAGACATGGAGAGTGTATGAGAGACAGAGAATCAGAGACAGAGAGACAGAGACAGAGAATCAGTGACAGAGAGACAGAGATGGACAGAGACACAGAGAGTGTATGAGAGAGACAGTCAGAGAATCAGAGACAGAGAGAACAGACAGAGACATGGAGAGTGTATGAGAGACAGAGAATCAGAGACAGAGAGACAGACGGACAGATATACGGAGAGTGTATAAGAGAGAGACAGAGAATCAGAGACAGAGACAGACAGAGATAAGGAGAGTGTATGAGAGACAGAGAATCAGAGACAGAGATAAGGAGAGAGTGTATGAGAGAGACAGAGAATCAGAGACAGAGAGACAGAGTAAAGGAGAGAGTATGAGAGACAAAGAATTAGAGAGAGACAGAGATAAGGTGTATATGAGAGAGACAGAGAATCAGAGACAGGGAGACAGAGACAGACAGAGACATGGAGAGTGTATGAGAGACAGAGAATCAGAGACAGAGAGACAGAGACAGAGAATCAGAGACAGAGAGACAGAGACGGACAGAGATACGGAGAGTGTATAAGAGAGAGACAGAGAATCAGAGACAGAGACAGACAGAGATAAGGAGAGTGTATGAGACACAGAGAATCAGAGACAGACAGAGATAAGGAGAGTGTATGAGAGACAAAGAATCAGAGAGACTGAGATAAGGTATATATGAGAGAGAGACAGAGAATCAGAGACAGAGAGACAGAGACGGACAGAGATAAGGAGTATATGAGAGACAGAGAATCAGAGACAGAGAGACAGCCAGACAGCAGACAGAGATAAGGAGAGTGTATGAGAGAGAGACAGAGACTCAGAGACAGAGAAACAGAGATAGACAGAGATAAGGAGAGTGTATGAGAGACAGAGAATCAGAGACAGAGATAAGGAGAGTGTATGAGAGAGAGACAGAATCAGAGACAGAGTAAAGGAGAGTGTATGAGAGACAGAGAATCAGAGAGAGACAGAGATAAGGTATATATAAGAGAGAGACAGAGAATCAGAGACACAGAGACAGAGATAAGGAGAGTGTATGAGAGAGAGAGAGACAGAGAATCAGAGACAGAGACAGAGACAGACAGAGACATGGAAAGTGTATAAGAGAGAGACAGAATCAGAGACAGAGACAGACAGAGATAAGGAGAGTATATGAGAGAGACAGAGAATCAGAGACAGAGAGACAGAGACAGACAGAGATAAGGAGAGTGTATGAGAGAGAGACAGAGAGCATCAGAGAAAGACAGAGACAGAGTAAAGGAGAGTTTATGAGAAACAAAGAATCAGAGAGACAGAGATAAGGCAGATATGAGAGAGACAGAGAATCAGAGACACAGAGACAGAGATAAGGAGAGTGTATGAGAGACAAAGAATCAGAGAGAGACAGAGACAGAGATAAGGTGTGTATGAGAGACAGAGAATCAGAGACAGAGAGACAGAGACAAGGAGAGTGTATGAGAGACAGAGAATCAGAGACAGAGAGACAGAGACAGAGAAAGAGAATCAGAGACAGACAGAGACATACAGAGATAAGGAGAGAGTATGAGAGAGACAGAGATAGAGAATCAGAGACAGACACATATAGAGATAAGGAGAGTGTATGAGAGAGACAGAGAACCAGAGAGAGACAGAGACAGAGATAAGGCAAGTATATGACAGAGAGACAGAGACAGAGATAAGGCAAGTATATAACAGAGAGACAGAGACAGAGAATCAGAGATAGACAGAGCCATACAGAGATAAGGA
>JAJIBD010007880.1:0-58530 GCA_021461705.1 Cryptotis parvus | reverse complement strand
TGACCTATGTTTGATCACTGGCATCCCATATATACCCCACTCACAGATCAGAGTGATCTCTGAGCACTGCGGGGTGTGACCCAAAACAAAAAGCAAAAGGAAAAATTGAGCTTAGGCCTAGGGACTCTCCAATATTTAAATGTGTTAGAAGAGGAGGAAACAGAATGAGAGCAGAGAGGAAGGAGGGCAGGAATAAAGGAACAAACTTAGTTCTATACTAAGTTCCTGTTTGGTTAGGGAGTTTCTTTTATATTTTCAACCAATTTTCCTGTTTTTTGCAACAAAGAAAAAATGAAGAAAGGAATACTGATTTGTAGAATGCTATTGAGAAGTCAAATAAGATAGTGTCTGAAAGGTATCTGCTGGTTTTGTCCACAGAGATTATTGGATCCTAATAAGAGCAGGTATATAAAGGGTAGTAGGACTGGAAATTATATTCTATTGGACGTAAAATATATAGGAGTGAGAACTGGGGTAATTATATAGATAGCCCTTGAGAAATTTGACTGTAACAAAGGGAAATAGAGGGAAAATGATGGTTGGGGAGGATGTGGGCCCACGGTTTATTTTTGTTTGAATTGGGAAACTCGAGTCAATAAAGAGGGGGGAAATCACAGATTGGAACTGACCTTTGACGGCTAAGGTTTCTTGACAAAGCAAGGAGTGGTATTTAGCTAAAATAATACCATTCTTTCACCGTGACAGGATAAAAGGAAGGATTATAAATATTCGGTTGGTATGCTGTAGAGTGGCACGTTGGGCTAGTTCCCAACTTGTATTTGCATTTCCCCAACTTTTTATTTGTATTTTTGAAAATAAGAATGTTATTTGTGGGTTGTTAATATTTATTCCCTACTTTTTTTTTTTTTGTGCCATACGCACCACCTGGTGGTGTTCAGGGATCACTCCTGGCAGGGACCATACGCAGTGCTGGGGCAGCTGTGTGCAAGGCAAGCTTCCTACTTGCTCTACTATTAGAGCCCTCTAGTTAATAGGCTATTTATTTATTTTCTTTTGGGGTCATACCCGCAATACACAGGGGTTACTCCCTGGCTCTGCACTCAGGAATTATTCCTGGTGGTGCTGGGGGACCATATGGGCTGCCGGGGGACCCAATCCAGGTTGGCTGCGTTCAAGACACATGCCCTACCTGCTGTACTGGTGTCCTGGCCTCTGTAATTAATAGTTTTAACTTCGTGAAGAACATTTATTTTATACGCTAAAGACCTTTCCTTAAATTGGCTTTGCAACCATATCTGGGGTCACATAACTAAATATGGGAGTCATGGAAAGTTTAGCCGTAGTGTTAGGAAAAATGAAGTCATGACATTTGCCTGTAAATGGATGGACATGAGAGTATCATGCTGAGTGAAATTAGTCAGAAGGAAAAGGACAACTATAGAATGACTGCATTCATTTGTGGGATACAAAAAATTAGTATGAGACTAATGTCCAAGGCCAGGGAAAACAGGCCAGGAGGACTTGTCAAGGGTTAAACTCTACTACAAATGTGTGGGGCGTGGAGGGTAGATAAAATAGAGAAGAGACCAGTTTGACAATAATAGTTAAAATATAACGCTGGGCTGGAGCGGATAGTCCAGCGGGTAGGGCATTTGCCTTGCATGCGGCCAGCCCATGCCGGCCGGGTTTGATTCCCGGCATCCCATATGGTCCCCCGAGCACCGCCAGGAGTGATTCCTGAGTGCAGAGCCAGGAGAAACCCCTGATCATTGCTGGGTGTGACCCAAAAAAGCAAAATAAAATGGAATAAAATAAAATAGTAATGCTAGACTAGAACTGAGTATTGAAAGTAGTTAAAGAGGTATATATGATAACCCTTCAATGTCTTGTTTTGCAAGACATAATGCACAATGGGGCTGGAGCGATAGCCCGCGGTAGGGCGTTGCCTTGCATGCCTGTGCCGGCCCGGGTTCGAGCCCCGGTGTCCCATATGGTCCCCCGAGCACTGCCAGGAGTAATTCCTGAGTGCAGAGCCAGGGGAGAAGCCCCTGAGCATCGCCGGGTGTGACCCAAAAAGCAAAAAAAAAAAAAAATGCACAAAAGGAGAGAGATTGTGTGTGTCTGAGAGAGAAAAGAGAAGTACCTGCCATAGAGACAGGTTTGGGGTTGGGGAGGAACGGGGCACGTTGGTGTTTTGTGGTGGAGGGTTGGTGTTGGAACACCGTATGACGAAACCCAATCATGAACAGCTTTGTAATGGTCTGTTGTATAGTGATTCAATACATAAATAAATATTTTTTTTTAAGTTTAGCAATCCGAGTTGTTTCTGGCATTGCTTGCTTGAGTTGTTTCTGAGGCAAAAAGGGATCTAAAGTGGAAAGTTTAAGAAGCCCTGAGATACTCTTTATTTCACTGCCTAATAGTCACAGATGATAAGCCGTGGTTTGCGGTGCAACTGTGTAGGAGATGTTTTCACTTTTTTGGGATTACCGAATGAACAAGGTGTGATGCTTGTGCGACCTTTATTTAATAAATATGGGTAGATTAAAATATTCTATTATCACCTTTAAGTGAGGGTTTCTTTCTTATGAAAGGTGCCGTTTTCTGTAGCAGCCAAGGACGAGTGAACCCCTTCAAGGTAAACTCTTCCCAATGATTATTTCTATTACTTAAATATATTTCCATACAGAGTGCAATTCTAGACTGCCAGACTTGGAATATTGAAAGCAGATATTGGCGCAGTTCTTTATAATAAAGAACACAAGTATAGCACTAGTTCACACTTGAGTTCTGAGTACTTTTGAAAAATGTTTTCTTTGCCATGTGCCATTGGGGAAGTGTGCCTCCCTCAGTTTGGAAGGTACAAATGTATTCAGTTCCAAAGATGAGTGACCATAACAAAATTCTGGCCAAAATTTATAAGTTTTCCTTGGGGTCTTTTTCTCGTTTAAGCATAAAATGTTTTACTGTTTTGCTTTTCAGGTATCAGTTAGTCCCAAAGAGCCAGCTGTTCCAGTGAATTCAGCACGATCAACTAATATTTTGGACAGTATGAACAAATCATCCAAGAAATCCAGTGCACTTAATCACACCACAAATACTGAAAAGTCTCTAGTTATCAAGCCTTTAATTCCAAAACCAAAGTCTAAACAGGTACCATTTTTATTAATCACATGTGCAATAGAAACCAAAAAACATGATTTTCTCTTCCTTCAGATTTGTCTGCTCCTTTGATTTAGGTCAGAGGACTGCAGTTATTTATAATTGTCCAGTAAGGGCAGTGATGAGGGCTCTGTCTGTTTCTCTTTCTTTTTTCATCTATTGGAAGGTTCAGATGCATATCCCTAGTTCGTTGTTGTTATTGTTGTTGTTTCTAGTTTTTAGGCCACACCTGGTGGTGCTTCAGGCTTACTCCTGGCTCTGTGCCCAGATACCACTCCTGGCAGGGCTCAAAGGAATTTTTATGGAGTGCCAGGGATCAAATTCCAGTTGGCAAACATTCTACCTACTATACCTTCTAGCCCCATTCCATCTTGTAGTTTTTGTTATCTCCATTTAGAAATCATGAAACTTGAAGTGTAAGGATTTTTTTGGTTGTTTATTTGTTTGGTTTTGCTTTGCATATGTATTATTTCTTTCCTTTTTTGTGTGTTTGGGCTACACCCAGCTGAGCCCAGGGCTTACTCCAGGGTATGAACTCAGGAATTACTCCTGGTGGGCTCAGGGGACTATGTGGAGTGTCAGATTGAAGCTGAGCCAGCCATGTACACAGCAAGTGCTCTATGCTGTACTGTCTCTCTAGCCCCTGTATGTTTATTTTCAACTGAAAACCTCAAGATCTCACATCCTGTTATGAGGATTCTAAACTAGCCAGGGAGATGGCTCCATGATCAAAGTACATGCTTGCTCATGCAGGGACCTGGTGCTGCATGCTCCCCCACCCCAGCAATGACACCCCTAGGGGACTTCAGTGTGGCTCCTAAGCATCGTGGGGTCAGAGCATTAAGCCGTCCAGCCCAGTTATTTAAGTTATCACGGGGAGGGCCTTGGGCCCTGAGCACTGCTTAGGAGGTCTGCTTTCCCGCACCACTCTCCCTGTTCTTTTTTTTTTTTTTTTTGCTTTTTGGGTCACACCCGGAGATGCGCAGGGTTACTCCTGGCTCTGCACTCAGGAATTACTCCTGGCGGTGCTCAGGGGACCATATGGGATGCTGGGGATCGAACCCGGGCGGCATGGGCCGACCGCATGCAAGGTAAACGCCCTACCCGCTGGGCTATCCGCTCAGGCCACACTCTCCCTATTCTTTCCCCGCATTTTCCAAAGCTCTCCTGTCATTTTAAAATGTAATCCTAGATTTTTTTTTTGCATTATGCATAATGCTTATTTTTACAGGCATCTGCAGCATCATACTTCCAAAAAAGACTTCCCAAACTGATAAGACTGAGGGAGATGAAAGAAGAAAACCCTAAAAATTCACCTGAAATCCCAGTTACATGTTCTCAAAACACTGAAAACCAGAGGTCAGTTCCTAGATAAATTTAGTATTCTCAGGGTTGGGATCCTAATGAAATGCAGACAGCTGCAATAGAAAATTATGTCACTGCTGTCATTATAAATATTACATTGGTACTGTTAGTGGGCATTCTGAACGCTTCTAACTTTGAAAGCCACCAGTATTCATTAATATCTATGTTAGTTCTTTGACAGATTGTATGTGTTTTAAATTATAGGGGCTGGAAAGATTGTACAGGGAGGGCATTTGCTTTGCATGTGGACAACCTGGGTTTGACCTTTTGCATCCCATATGGTCCCCTGAGCACTGCCAGGAGTAATTCCTGAGTGCAGAGCCAGGAGTAACCCCTGAGGTATCGCCAGGTGTGACCCAAAAAAGGTAAAAAAAATTATAACTAACATTTTATTAGATGCAATAGTTTATAATTAGTTAGGTTTTTTAGTTTTTATTTTTTTTTTAATGATGGTAAAGTTCATTTGTTTATTTATTTGTTTGTTTATTTATTTATTGCTTTTTTGGGTCACACCGGCAATGCTCAGGGGTTTCTCCTGGCTCTGCACTCAGGAATTACTCCTGGCGGTGCTCGGGGACCGGGATGGGATGCCAGGGATCGAACCCGGGCCAGCATGGGCCGGCCACGTGCAAGGCAAACGCCCTACCCGCTGGGCTATCACTCTGGCCCCTAGTTTTTAATTTTTAAAGCTTTATCTAAACAATGTGGTTTATAAAATTGTTCATAATACACTTGTGTTGGGCAGCCAGTGTTCCAACCCCAACACCAGTGTGACCTTCTCTCCACCATTTCCCAGTTTCCCTTTCAGCCCCCCAAGCCTGTCCCATTAGCAGGTGCAAAATAATTTATTTTTTATTGCTTGTTACAATAAAATGTAGGCGGAATTATAAAAAATAGTTCCGGTTAAAGAAAGTCTGTAAAAATTGTTATATCACAGTGGGGTTATTGAAGTCAGTGTCTGATGACTTACGGAGCTATTTATTGATAGTTGCGCCTCTGTGCTTTGCTCATTGACTGCCATGCTACCTAACCACCTAACTTGGTCTGCTCCTGCTGGGCTGTCAGCATTGTGGAATTGGGGAGTCTCTACGACCTGTACAATAGGGATGCTTCTTGGCCTCCCCCTCTCCTAAAGAGGACCCAGATCTTTCAGATTGAAAACTGGTATGCCCGGGAGTTTGATCATCTTGGGGTCTTCTTTGGAGATGAAGCCTAACGCAGTAAAGCTGAGCAGTTTGTATGATGGAAGCTGTGGTGGGGTGTGGACATAACTGCGGGGCTTTGGCAGGGTCGAGAGGCGCCGCTCACCCCCTCCTGAGAGGGCCCAGGGTTTCAGCCGAAAGACCAGTTACCCATGATTTCCATCAGCTTGACTTGCATCTCTTCCCGAGATGAGCTGTGAAACTGTTAGAATGGGCCATTTACGTGGCAGCAGCTGTGGGGTGGCTTTTTGTGTGGCTTTTTATTTTTTGTTTAATTTTATTACACCACTTTTAGACATACAGTTGCAAGATGCTCATGTAGAGTTATGGTTCCACAGTGTTCCAACACCCATCCCTCCACCCGAACCCATCTCCCATCACCAATGTCCCCACATCCCTCCCCCTCCCATACCCCAACTACTTGGCGGGTTCTGTATGTCTTTTCTCTCCTCTCTATCTCTCCCTCCCGCCTAACTTTCCTACACATTGTAGAATGCAGTACATTAAAGGACATAACTGTTTCCACTAGTTTGATGGACCGTGCGGCAAGCGGCCGGCGACTTAGGGGGCCTCATGGTCAGCGTCTGGACAGCGAAGGTGGCGGCTAGTGTGGTGGGCGAGTCTCATCCGGGTGCTTCCGGGACCCCCAGAGGTGATGGGCCCACTCCCAAAACCCATCTGTCCTCCTGGGAGCCCCATGGTTAGCTAAGCCTGGGGCGGGCCGAGTTCCAGCTTCCCCAGCCGCGTGTGAGACTCTTCATGCTATGGCTGGTTGCCCCAGGGCAGCTCCTGGGCGGGGCCACCAGGCTCGGACAAAATGGAGGGGGAAGGGCCGGCCCGGCTCCATCTGAGGAATTCCGGTGATTCCTGCTTCTGGGAGCTGCCTACCTGGGCTCGAACTCAAGCCCAGGTAATCTGGGCTCGGTTAATTTTGCTCGGTTAATCTGGTCTTGAGGTAGCATCCCTCCCAGGTGGGCTGATTATATATATTGCAGCGTCTGGACAGCGAAGGTGGCGGCTAGTGTGGTGGGCGAGTCTCATTCGGCTGCTTCCGGGACCCCCCAGAGGTGATGGGCCCACCCCCAAAACCCATCTGTCCTCCTGGGAGCCCCATGGTCAGCTAAGCCTGGGGAGAACCGAGTTCCAGCTTTCCCAGCCGCGTGTGAGGCCTTGTGTCTTTTAAATTAGTTATTCGTCTTGGTTTTGGAACCATGTCCAGCAGTGCTCAGGGCTTACTCCTGGCTCTGCACTGAGGAATCACTCTGGTGGCTTTGGGGGGCCATTTTGGGGTTCTGGGCATTGAGCCTGCGTGCAAGGCAAGCACCCTACCCATTGTACTGTTTCTCCAGCCCCTAAATTTCATTCTTAAATTTATGTAATATGGATTTACTTTGGTTTGGTTTAAAATAGATAATATAGCTACATGGGAGAAAGAGTAATACAAAGTATCAAAAGATGTGTGATGAAAAGTGAATCTCTTTCCTATCCACCCCATTTCTCTCAGAAAGTGACTGCAACAAATGTCTTATACACTTCAGAAATTCTCTGCATATATGTCTTTTTGTTTCTTTTACAGAAATGATAGCATATACCTTTTTTATCCCACTTAACCAGCGTCTTTTGCAAATGATTTCCTCATTCCCTCCCCTCCTTTCCTCCCTTCCTTCCCTCCTCTCCCCTCTTCTTCCTTCCTTCCTTCCTTCCTTCCTTCCTTCCTTCCTTCCTTCCTTCCTTCCTTCCTTCCTTTCCTCCCTCCCTCCTTCCTTCCTTCCTTTCCTCCCTCCCTCCCTCCTTCCCTTCCTCCCTCCCCTCCTTCCTTCCTACCTTCCTTCCTTTCCTCCCTCCTCCCTCCTTCCCTCCCTCCCCTCCTTCCTTCCCTCCCTCCTTCCTTCCCACCTTCTCACCTTCTCTCCTCTCCCTCCTACATTTATCCTTCCTCCCTTTTTTCTTTCTCTCCCAACTTCCTTCCTCCCCTCCTTCCTTCTTTCCCTCCCTCCCTCCTCCTTGCCTTCCTCCCTACCTCCCTGCTTCCTCTTTCTCCCTCCCTCCTGCCATTTCCTTTTTGGAGCCATACCCAGCTGTGCTCTGGGGTTACTTCTGTCTCTGTGCTTAGAAACCGCTCCTGGTGGGACCGGGGACCACAACTGGTGCTAGGAACTGAACCACCTGGGCCAATCCATTAGTGTGGGGCCCTCCAGGACTGCTCCCAGGCAAGATGCTCGGGGAGCCTGTGGTGCCAGGGATGAAATCAGTGTCAGCAGCATGCAAAGAAAAGCACTTTAACCCCTATGCTATCTATTCAGCCCCGGGCTCTATTTCATTTTTTTAATTGTGTTTTTTTAATGGTATGAAAATACACAACAGAAAGAGATTATTTAGACTTAGTAGTTATGAATCACAGAAGTCCTATGGCACACATCAAAATGCATCAAGATAGTGAGAAATGGTGTTGGAGAGCTATTATGGTAAGTCAGTGCTTGCCTGGCATGTGGCACACCCAGATTTGATCACTGGTACCCATTGTGGTCCCCTAAGCCCCTGCCAGGAGTGATGCCTGAGTACAGAGCAAGGAGCTCTGAGCACAGCCACAAATGGGCGCCCCCACAAAAAAGTGTGAAACGTATTTCTGAAATAAAATTAAGTTGCTGATGTGTTTGCCATATATAAGCATTGTACTGTGCTTTTAGAGGAAATGCTATAGTGATAAAGATAACTTGGAAAATTGCAATTTTTTTTTTGCTTTTTTTTGATTTCCGTTTTCAAACCGTTGTGGTATGAGAGGATAGTGGATATGATTTCTATCTTAATTTTATGAGGCTACGTTTGTGACCCAGCATCTTGGGAATGTTTTCTATGCATTGGAGAAGAATGTGTACCCAATTTTGGGGGATGAAGGGGCCCGATAGAAATCTGTAGGCCCATGGCTTCCATTTCTTCCTTTAAGGCCAGTTTTTCTTCGTTGAGTTTTCTTCCTAGCAGAGGTAATAGTAATAAGAGACTTTAATACTACTAATTAAAGTAGTAATTAAAGTCTCTTACTACTGTTGTGTTGCTACCGGTACCTTCCTTCATGTATGTTAGCAGTTGCTTTAAATATTTTGAATGTTCATCACTAGATGCATAAATGTATAGTAATGAATTCTTAATGTTCAATTCATTATTCTTGTCATCACACAGTTTTAAGTAATATGTAACATGACTATTACCAATTTAATTCTATCTTAATTTATATCTTTGTGCAGCATCTAATGATTAATTACAAACCTGAAAAATTGTATAACATTTTAAACTGTGTTTTGAGAATGTATTTTATATACACACTATTTTAGGACAAAAACTGGGTTCCAGATGTGGCTGGAAGAAAACAGAAGTAGTATTTTGTCCGACAATCCTGACTTTTCAGATGAAGCAGACATAATCAAGGAAGGAATGACTCGCTTTAGAATATTAACAGCAGAAGAAAGAAAGGTAAGGATAATTTTGCAGAAATGGAGGTCCAAGTTCTCAGGTTTTAAAAATTCTAATAGCAAGTATCTTTCTGTTTTTGGAAATTGAAAACCTTCTCAGTAACTCTTGGTAAAGAAATCATTGAACTAAAACTTCAGCTTTGAACATGCGCATGTGTAAGTTATTATTTAGCACTAATGGTAAACTTTTTGCTAAGTAAAAGTGGAATTAATTAGCTTTTTTGTGCTATAAATTTAGGGTTCTTGTAAGGAGGAATTTTGTTTATTGATCTGTTCTTTGGTTTTGGGCAATGCCTGGTGCTTATGTAACAGATCCTGTGGCTGTGTGTAAGACGCTTTACCTACTTTACTGTCTCTGGCCCCAGCAAGATTCTTTTTTGTTTTGGGATAGCAAGAACCTGGCTCTATACTAGACTCTTTGCTAGGAGTCACTCCTGGAAGTACTTTGGGGACCTTTTGTGGTACCAGGGATTAACTTAACCCAGTTCAGATAAGATGCCTGGGTTAAGGCAAGGTAAGTGCCCTGCTTGCTGTAATATGTACATATCTGGTCCCAGTTGTTTTTAAATGCTACTTATGTATGCAGTGGATACTAAATAAGAACACTAATTTTGGGTTTTAAAAAAATAAAGGCTGTTACCCTTTTTTTCTGCTCTTTTTGGGTCACCCCCAGCAATACTTAGGTTTCTTATGGCTATGCACTCAGGAATTAATCCTGGCCATGCTCGGGGAACCATATGGGATGCTCAGGTTCAACCTGTGTCAGCTTTGTCAAGGCAAATGTCATAACTGTTCTAATGTCACTCTGGCCCTTGATATTCTTTTTAGAATTACTTTTTTATTGGGACAGTCGTAGTTCCGGATTGCAGTAGCTGATTAGTAATTGCAGTGCGCGACAGCAGTCTCTCCCACTAGTGTGTCACTCTCCTGCTGTTTCATCCCGTCCCTGCTCCCCAGTTCCTTAAAAATGCTGGTTTAGCTTGTAGCCAGTCACTGGAAATCAGGACAGGTGGTACACACCTTTTCCTATGGTTCTCCCCTTACCCCTACCCCCAGTAAGGAATGTGTGTGGTTTCCACCTGGAATTCACTTTCCCAGGGGTGGCACTGTACAACTGAGGTTTCTAGTGGCATAGATACTTTCCTTGATAAACTGGGTTATATGAATAGAGGTATTGGAAAACAAGGAAACTAGAAACTGGTTTTACCACCTCTAGCCTAATATAGAATATCATTAGCAGACCTTTCTTTTTGCCTTTTTTTTGGGGGAGGTCACACCTGGCATTGCTCAGGGGTTTCTCTTGGCTCTGCACTCAGGAATTACTCCTGGCGGTGCTCGGGGGACCACATGGGATGCCGGGGATCAAACCCGGACCGGCACTGGCCGGCCGCATGCAAGGCAAACGCCCTACCCACTGGACTATCGCTCCAACCCCATTATTAGCAGACTTTTTCCGTGTGTGTGTGTGTATGTGTGTGCGAGAGAGAGAGAGAGAGAGAGAGAGAGAGAGAGAGAGAGAGAGAGAGAGAGAGATAACATAATTGCACTGTAAATTTTTTTAAGAGAAGTCCTAACCATTTACTTAAAACTATTCTATTACTATGGCAAATTCTATTGCTGGAAAAGCTTTTTTTCCAGTAAATAAATAGGAAGAGGGAACTATTATAGATTAAAAGATTAAATTTACAGGTAAAACAAGAAAACTTTGGGTTTTGCTTAGTGAATAGAAGTCAGGCTCTCCAAAATGCTAACTGTATAAAACATTCCTCAAGTGACAGAGTAGAATGATAAAGAATGGAATGCTGGCTGCCAGGAGTTGGAGTGGCCACGTGGACATGGGACATCCTATGGTGATGGAACTGAGCTGTGTCCCATTTATTTATTTACTTATTGCAGGCTTGAAAAATGGTGCTAAATACACACACCTCAGTTGAATTAAATACACTATAATGAGTAAATGTAAGACAAGAGATTGTGTTGATGTCAATATCTAGTTGTGTTTTACGGTACAGTACAGTGTTGCCAGATGTTAAAGTTGGGGTTCAGGATGCACAGATATTTCTGTATTACTGCTTGTGAACTGATGTGTGTGGATTAACAAGTACCTGCATAGACAATGTCTTGAACTTAATATGGTTAAATACAAAGTTTGGATTGAAATAATATAGGTAGACTATAAAATAATTTACTTGCTCTTCAATTAAATAATGAGATGTATTAACGATGAGAATCCTTAATGATTTAGCTGAACGGTTCGGGTGCTGATTATGCTGCTTTATATTAAGAGAATGCTACAGAAAAGGAAGAAATCATTTCCTTCCTATTTCTTTTCTTTTTTCCTAATTTTATTTTCTTCAATATTTTATAAAGGCATGGGCTGCTAAGGCCAAAGGAGAAACTGCAGCTGATGGAACAGAAGCAAAGAAGCGGAAGCGAATGGTTGATGAAAGTCATGAAACTGAAAACCAGAAAGAGAAAGAAAAGGAGAATCTGAATGTGCCTAAGAAGCAAAAACCATTAGATCTGTCTGTGAATCAGAAGCTGTCAGCTTTTGCCTTTAAACAGGAATAGAGGAAAAAAATGACTTTAGGAAAGTGATTTTTTTTTTTTACCACCTTTGAATCTGGCAGATTTGTTTTAAGTGGCTTTGAGGGCCACATGTGTTGTGGCCTTCGGGGACTATTCCCAGCTCTGTGCTCCACAGTGGCACTTCTCCGGTGGTGCCAGGTTTGGGCTTGAGCCTCCTGAATGCAAGGCAGCACTTACGTCCTTGAACTCACTCTTGTTTGTTTTTTAATTTGTTGGGAACCTTACCATGTTCTTAAAAGAATTTTGAGGCAATTGTCTTCCTGAGATACTAAGTATATTGGCCTAGATAACAGCATGTGAAAAAACTGCAGATTGCTCTACCCCTCAAATAGCTCACCATTCAGACTTTCAGAAGCATTACCTTCAGGATACTAGCTTTAGGCTACTGGTAAGAAAGAAGTTCAGTGTGTCTTCGTTCTTACCACCAGAGTCAAGGCCTGAAAACCCCTGGACAGCGAGGGACCTAGGTGGGTGCCTCACGTGCTCTCACGTTCTGGAAAGTACTTGAGTCCATTTTCTCAAGTCCGTGCTTCAGAGTCGTCTCTGCTGAAACTCAACCTAGAGGACTGTGTTTTTAATAAGAGCTAAACATGTAATAAATTTTGTAGATGAGACTTTGTTTTGTATGTTTTAAAATTCATAAATGATTTTCAACTACCTATTTGTATTGCCTGTTTTTTTTAAATAAAACTTATTTTCATATTTAGTTTGACATTGTATCTCCATGAAGTAGAACAGTAATCTAGAAGATGTATGTTATTTGCCAAAATTTCCTCTCCCACTCCATGCTATGCTGCTATGTATATACGGAAGAGTTGAAGGTACTGTTTTGATGGTATTAAAAAGCCAACTAAAGAATGTGCTCCCAGCAAAACAATTCTGCTTATCAGCATCAAGACTACCTTGTGAGCAGGTCTTTGAAAATCTTGATAAGAGAATAGCTAAATATTCTAGGGGAAATATTTTAACTCCCTTTTTGTCTCAGATGAACAAAATTAAAATTAAGGATTTCATTCATTTGGGTTATTTTCTAATCAGCTTAATAAGGATAAGTTCAGGGGTCAGGAAGGGAGTATCACTGTATCACTGTCTTCCCGTTCATCATCGATTGGCTCGGCGGGCACCAGTAACATCTCCATATGTCCTCTCTCATGCTAGCCAAGGGCCCCTGCTTGCTCCAGGAACATAAAGAGCCTCAAACCATTCCATCAGGTCATGGGAAAGAGGTCTAAAATTGTTACTGGTATTTGGCATATCAAATGCGACATGGGTAGCTTGCCAGGCTCTGCCGTGTGGGTAGCATACTCTTGTAGTCACCTCTAAATCCAGCATTTATTGATGAACCAAGGGGCCGCGCAAGCCGGACTGTGATAGGCTGGTCTGCTGGGTGGAGTTCTGAGGAGAGGGAAGTCTGGATGTGGAAAATAGAGGCCCTCATGGAGTGGGGGTCATCTGGCTTGTTGCGAGGCTCTGCTGGAGTGGCCGGCCAGGGGCTAGAGCCCGCCATCCCTCCTGGGTGCCTCATGAGCGGCTGGGCACGGGCCATGTGTAGCTGTGAAGTAGTGAAAATGCAGTTCTAGGACCAGATGGCAGGCTTGTTTGTGGGCAAACATCGCATTCATTACCACAGTGCAGCAGTTCCTTAGAGATGATTCAAATATGTTTATTTAACCTAGAGTGGAAACAAATTCTTTAAAGTCATGCACCCTATGGTCATCAGTGCTTACTTCAACTTTCTAAAAGTTGGGACTAAGTTATTTTGCTTATTCTGGTATGCCTTTTATATCATTTTAAGCACTTTATAATTATAAGGACATGGGGACAGAGCTGCTACTGGCTCTCCCTGTGCCCAGCCACTCACGAGGCAGGAAGGGAGTATGGCAGTAAAATAAGAATAGGTGGCTCAGACTTTAAGGATAGTCTTATAGGTTGGAAGAACCAGAATATGTTGAAAATTTAGACAGAGAAGCCATAGTATATTTCTTATTGCAGAATGATTAAGGTTAAGTAAAGAATACATTACTGATGTCTTAATTGATACATTTAAGAACTATTTTCTTTGGTTTGCTTTTTTTTTAAGGGCCACACCTGCTGTGTTTGGTGGCTGCTTTAGCTTAGTGCTTGGGGGTTACTGGCTGTTGGTCAAGCAGGGACCTAGTAGTAGAAACCAGGTCCTCAGACATGCAAGCAGGTGGCTCTATCACTGTGCCATATCCCCAGTGAAAAAGCATATGTTGGGGGAAGCAGGGAGCGCACCCGGCTGTGCTTAGGGATTACTCCTGACTGTGCTCAGGGGATCACCCCCTGGTGGTGCTAGGGACCAGATAATAGTGCCAGGGATCACACTGGTGTTGGCCATGTGCAAAGCAAGTGCCTTAACCCTTTTCTGCTTTCTCTTTGGCCCGAGGACATGTTTTAAAGCCAGGCTACTTGGGTTTGAAAACTCATCACCATACCGTCTAGCTGAATGGCCTTGGGAAAACTTAGAGACTCATCTATAAAGGTGATATCTACTACACAGGATTTTTTTATTATTTTGGTTTGGGGGCCACACCCCAGGTCTGCAAACACTGTCACTGAACGAGCACAACCTCAGCAAGCACTGTAGCTAAATTTGTGAGCACTGTAGAGAACACCTTGAGAGGACGCTATTCTCTTAATTACATATCATTTTTTTCCTTCTAGTTGATTTCATGAGACTCCCAAATTTTGAGGGCAGGAAACGTTGATGGGGTGATTAACACACACCGATAGTGTGTTCTGTACACACACACTTTGGAGCTTGGGAGGCTTAAATTTTGTCTCATTCTACTACTGCAGCCTGGGGACCAATGAATTTTTCTGACTTATTGTCCCTTATGGTCTTTGTCATAAAGATAACAGTAGGCTTTGAGGGCGGAGTGATTGCACAGCAGGTAATTTGCCTTGTGTGCAGATGACTGGGGTTCGATTCCTGGTATCCCATATGGTCCTCCTAGCACCGTCAGGAGTAATTCCTGAGTGCAGAGCCAGGAGTAACCCCTAGCATCACCAGGTGTGACCCAAAAAGCAAAAAATAAATAAAACAGTAGGTTTTGGCCCAAAACATCCCAAAGAACCTGCAGAAACCATGTGCCCCGATAGATAGCTCCCATCTCACTGGTTACTGCCTTAGCCCACAGTTGCACTGGGAACTCATCACCACTCCCAGTATTCAGGTGTTTGATCTTCAGATACTTCAAAGTTGGACCCAGAATCAGCTCAGTTGAACTGACCTGCATGGTCAGTAGAGAGACATGCATGGCCGTGTCAGGGGAAAGGTGGGGGTGTGAAAACCAGCCTACTCAGAAAAGGCATGGGAACAAAATTCAAAAGTCATCCTTGTCCACGTGATCACAGTTGCTCTTTGTGGCTCTGGTAACAAATAAGAGAAGGAATGACAAGCCGACTCATTCTCAGAATAGTGTGGAATGAATTTGTGGCAAATGGTGTTTGCCCTGAGTTTGAATCTGATCACGTAGTATTCCACAGCTGGAATAGAGTTGATGGGATTTATCTAAAAGAGGGAGGAGTCTTAACGTGGCTTTGTGGGATAGAGACTTTGTGATGTCATTTCTCCTTTAAATGAAATGGTAAGCCTGGCCTGCCATCCCAGTAGGGCCTTGGAAGAAGCAACAGGAACCTCACTCACTATAATTGTAGCCATTTTCAACGTCTGGACTCCACAGCTCATGAGAGCCCCACAGAAGAGAAGCCGATTTCAAGCCTGGCTCATTAGAGCTTCACCCAAGATAGCGCCAATTTCAAGCCCAGGTATGTGGGTCTTGGCGGCTAAAGTCACCAGGCTTCTGTGGAGGCGGGGCTGGGGTCCCTTTCCCCACCTCTGTCCCGTCCAGGAGGCCTCTTTCAAACTGGTAGAAACTAACCACATTCTAGAAACTCAGAAAGTAAATTCAAGAACAGAATTTGCCAGAACTATAATAACATTTTAAGAGAATTTTTGACAGGAGAGTTTATAGTTGGCAAGTGAACACATGAAAATACATTCAATATTATTATCCATTAGGGAAATGAAATTATGACTGCAGTGAGACATTACTACACACCTACCAGAATAGATAAAATAAAAAGTAGTTATAGCACCAAATGCTCAGTTAGGATGCAGAGAAATTTAGGTCATGATTATATGACTAGTGCCTACATAAAGTAGCATAGCCATTTTAGAAAATAATTTAGCAGTTTCTTTTCAAACTAAATTTACTATATAAACAACACTTGCTCTCTTTAAAATTTTATGCAAAACATAGGGGGCGAAGCTATAGTACTAGTAGGGCACATGCCTAAGCACACAGCTGAACTGGGTTTGATCCCAGGCATCCGATAGGTCGTCCTAGCACTGCCAGGTGTAATTCTTGAATGCAGAGCCAGGAGTAACCCCTGAGCATCACTGGGTGTGATCCAACCCACCTGCCCCCAAAAAATTACCCAAGAATTAAAAAATAGATTTTTCACATTTTAGCTTGTAATAAGTGTTCTGAGCAGCTTTGTTCTTTTTTTTTTTTTTTATTTATTTTTTAATTTTTTAATTTTTACAATTACAAAGATATACAATTAAAAAAGTTCATATTTGGGTTTTGGTCATACAGTGTAGCAGCACCCATCCCGCCACCAGTGCCCATCTCCCACCACCAACGTCCCCGGTTCCCCCCCCTCCCCCAGCCCTCCTCCATGGCAGGTTCTTTATTTCTTTCCATTTCTCTATCTTTCTCTTTCCTTCCTCTCCAGACCATGGATTACAGAACATACATTAAAGGGTTGTCATGTGTATCCTTTTGCCTCTATTTAATGCTCAGTTCTAGGTTGGCATTAGTACCCTCACAATTGTTAGCACACTGTTCCATTTTCTGTCTTACCTAGCCTCTGACTCCCACCGTTTGTGATAATTTCCACTTTGACAGGACCTCTGTGTATGTTTCACTTGACCTTGGATATTGGTATCATAATATGTACCTATATATTTATGTTATGCAGATAAATGCAGTCATTCTGTAACTGTCTCTCTCCTTCTGGCTAATTTCGCCAACATAATCTTCTCCATGTCCATCCATTTGTAGGCAAATTTTATAACTTCTTTTTCCTAACAGCTGCATAGTATTCCATTGTGTAGATGTACAAAGCTTTTATCCAGTCATCTATTTTTGGGCACTCGGGTTGCTTCAGTTCTGGCTTGTGAATAATGTGAGCAGCTTTGTTCTTAATATCTGTGGGATTTTTTTTGAGAACATGCAAGTTTTTTCTTTATTAAAACACTGTGATTTGCAGATTTCTTCCCAGTACAGTTGTCACAAGCGATCATTTTTCAACAGAGTCCCAGCACCAGTGTGCCCCTACGCCACCACCACAAAGGCTACCGCCCCACCCACCCACTCCCTATCCCCCTAGCAGCTCCCATAGCCAGCTGCAACCACATTGATAATTGCAACATATATATTGGAAAGTTCCTGGCGAAGATCTGACCCTAAAGTGGGTGTTTTGTTAACATGGCGCACGGCCACTTTGTAGCGCCACAAAGAGGAAGCTGTAGTAGTTGTGCCTCTGGTCATTCTTCCTGGAGTTACTATCAGTCCTGGTTCATGGTCGGTTGTTGTTGCAGGACACCTAAAAGCCTAAAAGCCTCTGCATCTGCTCTGGATTGCCTCCTGTAAATCACTTCGTAGATAAAGGGGTAGTTTATATGTGGCAGTTTATCTGACCATGTATTCTGTACTGGCTGGTATAAATATTCTCTCATGCTACCACAATCATTGTGGGACTAGCTAGATCTTACCAGCATATTTGCCTGGCCACGTTGGATCTCTAAGTAATTAGACCAGAGAGAAATGCCGTTTGCCTCCAAGCAAGCAAGCATGGCTCCCTGATAACTCAAAGGCAACTAAATTACAAAACTACCGTGGAGTAGACAAGACTCTTGTGAAGGCTTGGAGAAATATTTAACTGGCATTAGTATAGTCTTTGGTACAGAGACATACCATCTCAGAAACCCCTTCTCTACCCTATAAAGGCATTTCCAGGCAGATCTTGGCTCAAAACATTAGCATATAATAGGGCCTAGGTGAGGTGCTGGGAGAAATTACCTGAGGGCATTTGACCCTTCCTGCTTCCCATAATAGTGGGAGGCCTGAGTTGCAGGGAAAAACCTATAAAACCAGCCTGCTCTCTCTCTCTCTCTCTCTCTCTCTCTCTCTCTCTCTCTCTCTCTCTCTCTCTCTCTCTCTCTCTCTCTCTCTCTCTCTCTCTCTCTCTCTCTCTCTCTCTCTCTCTCTCTCTCTCTCTCTCTCTCTCTCTCTCTCTCTCTCTCTCTCTCTCTCTCTCTCTCTCTCTCTCTCTCTCCCCCCCTCTCTTTTGGGGCTCGTACACTTCTTGGGAGTCTTGTCTTCTTGTCTTTGTCTCCTCTCTACAGGGCCTTAACACGTGGTGGCCGCCATCTTGGCCTACACGTGGCTGGGGTTTTTGGGGAATCCTAAGCACCTGGTTTTTCCCTATTGCTGATTTGTATGCCTGAACCTGTGATAAGTAAAGCCTTTTAAAACTGCATCAGATTCCTGAGTCTTCTTCCATTCCCTGCGCTTCGGAGTTAGAAGGGAACTTCGCTTCCCGGCACTGTGGGGACCCTGGCGGCATCCCCAACAGGTTTTGAATGACGTCTCGGGGCTCACAGTCTTGCCCACTGGGTCATTGCGGGTATGGGGATGAAAGGAGGGGGCCTCAATCCCCTCTCCAAGCCCTGCTGGGCACCCCCATGGCAACCTGCATGTTTGCTGGTCCTAGAAGCAATGGTGAAACCTACCAGGAAAGGAACCAGTTTCCCCCCCTCTTTGCTTCCTGGACAGCTCTCAGCAGGCAGGAGCTATTCTTAATATCTTTGAACTGGAAACTAATCAGATGTTTGCCCATGGCTGTTTGGTTAAACAAACTATACTATTCAACAACAAAAGGAACAGACTGTTACCGTATGCAATGATTTGGATTAGCTTCCTGAAAATTATGCTGAGTGAAAAGAATCCAGCCTCAAAGGGATATATACTGCTTAGTATTTTTTTATTTAAACAAATTTATTTTGGGAGGGCAATTTGGACCACCTGTGGCAGTGCTCAGAGATCCATAAGGGATGGCAGGGATCGAACCCCAGTCTTCTGCATACAAGGCAAATACCCTACCCACTCTGGCACTGCTTGGTATCATTTTTTTGTTTTGTTTTTTGCTTTTTTGGGTCACACCCGGAGACATCAGGGGTTATTTTCTGGCTCTTTGCTTAGGAATTACTCCTGGCGGTGCTAGGGGACCATATGGGATGCCGGGAATTGAACCCTGGTAGGCCACGTGCTAGGCAAACGCCCCTACCCGCTGTGCTATTGCTCCAGCCCCATGCTTGGTTTCATTTTTATAACCTCCGTGAAGTAATACCAGAGAGGATTTACATCTGAAGTAATATCAGATGAGTGATTGCCAGAGTTAAATATGAGAAAGGGAGGATCTATAATGAACTGATAAATAAATCCCAGACTTAATGGGGACTGGAGTGATAGTATAGTGGGGTAGGGTTTGCATTATAGCCGACTCAGGTTCAATCCTTGGCATTCCGTATGGTTCGCAGACCCTGTCAGGAGTGATTCCTGAGTGCAGAGCAGGAATAAGCCTTGAGCAATGCCAGGTGTGGTCTAAAAAAAAAAAGCCAGTCTTATGAAATCTAGTATATTGATGGTGATTTCATAGGTGGTACATTTGATAAAATGTACAGAATTATACATACCTATATGCAAATTAGCCTTACTAGCAAAATAGAATAAGTTATATGGATTGTTTTAATGACATTCTTAGTTTCAGTACTCTAAGTTGTGTGAGATGTTAACACTGTAAAGACTGGGGAATGGAAATAATGGAAGCTATCCATCCACCAAATGACTGAAAATTTTTGATGTGGTATTTGTAGCTAATGGGAGAGAATTTATATTCCTGTTTCCCAAAAGTGTTATTAGCACTTCAAAAGTAGATTTGATTTTTTGTTGTTGATGTTGGTATCTTCAGAGTCTGGCGAAATGTCTCTCCTAAACAAGATAATCAATATGTTTCTGTTGTTGACACTAATAAAAGGATTCTGAGCCAACAACTGGGTAATCTGCAATCTTTGTCAATATACCAAGAAAAATATTCACCATTTTGGAGCCATCAGTGAATAATTTGTTGAATAATAAAAGGATAGCAAGAAAATCAATTTTATGAGAAAAACAATAATTCAGACATAACAAACCTCTTCAAGTAAATACCGGTGCACGAACAAAAAGATGAATCTGTCATGCATCCTATTAGCAAAGCAAGGTAGTTGCTTTGTTATTTCCTGTAACAAAGCACTGCATAGTGAAGTGCTTCCTGTTAATTGGGTGAAAATACCATATTTCAATTTTGTCCTTAGAAATACATAGGTAAGTTATTGATTCTTGGGGTTTGAGAAAAAGCATTATGATGTTGTCTAAAAGTCTCAGAATCTGTAAGTTTTCACTGATATCATCTGTTTCTTTTTTCTTTCTTTGCTTTTTGCATTTTGGATCACACCTGGCAATGCTCATGGATTACTCCTGTCTCTGTACTCAGAAATTACTCCTGGTGGTGTTTGGGGGACCATATGGGATGCCAGGGATCAAACCATGGTCTGCCACGTGCAAGGCAAATGCCCTACCCACTGTGCTACTGCTATGGCCCTAGATATCATCTGTTTCATCATCATTATTAAAGTTTAAAGAGTTGCTGTTTTTCTCTGGGGCCAGAGCAATAGTACAGTGAGTAGGGTGTTGCCTTGCACATGGTTCACCCAAGTTCAATCCCTGGCAACCTATATGGCCCACCCAAGGCCACCAGGAGTGACCCCTTAGTGCAGAGCCAGGAGTAAACCTTGAGCACTACCAAGTGTGACCTAACACCCACCCACAAAATTAAAAAAATAATTGCTGTTTTTCTCTTTTCACTTGTTTTCTCATTCACTTAAATTTGAAACATCTGAGGCCGGAGGCGATAGCCCAGAGGGTAGGGCGTTTACCTTGCATGCGGCCACCCTATGCCGGCCCGGGTTTGATCCCTGGCATCCCATATGGTCCCCGAGCACTGCCAGGAGTAATTCCTGAGTGCAGAGCCAGGAGTAACCCCTGAGCATAGCCGGGTGTGACCCAAAAAGCAAAAAAAAAATTTTTTTTGAAACATCTTCCTCTTTCAGTTCCCTTTTCTTTGTACGACTGGAAAACTTCTAACTTGTTCCATCAAATCTTGATAACATTACTGAGTCTCCCAGCCATACCTATCAGGCCATTTCAGGGCTTCTGGTTAAGTGAAATGATATGAAATGGAATGGTAGTCTTGCGTGCAGCAGTGCCTGAGTTTTCCAGGTAGAAAGTAGCAAGCAGGCTGAACGGAGCCATCCAATTCCTAAAAGTCTATCTCTCCACCCCGTGAGCTCTTACTGAAAGTATAACAGCAAACCAGAGAAGCAAATGAGCCAGTGCGTCTCCACCTAGGCCACACAATGAACCATTCTCAAAGTCACCATCACACCAACCCAAGGAAGCTGGTCCCACTAGTGGAAAACAGCCTTTCCAAGCAGAAACACTCCCAAACAGCTTCTACGAGGCACATATCACCCTGATACCCAAAGCAGGGAGAGACAACACAAAGAAAGAAAACTACAGACCAATCTCCCTGTTGAACACAGATGCTAAGATCTTCAACAAAATACTAACAAACAGAATCCAAAGGTTCATCAAGAAGATTATACATCATGACCAAGTAGGATTCATCCCAGGAATGCAAGGATGGTTCAACATTCACAAGTCAATCAACATAATACATCATATCAATAAGAGGAAAAATAAAAACCATACAATCATATCAATAGACACAGAGAAAGCATTTGACAAGATCCAGCACCCATTCATGATTAAAACCCTCTAGAAAATGGTTCTTGTAACTTCCTCAAGATAGTTACAGCCATCTACCAAAAGCCCACAGCGAGCATCATTCTCAATGGGGAAAAATTGAAAGCCTTCCCCTGAGATCAAGGACATGACAAGTTTGCCCACTCTCACCTCTTTTATTCAATATAGTACTGGAAGTACTTGCCATAGCAATCAGAGAAGAAAAGGACATTAAGGGCATCCAGATAGGCAAGGAAGAAGTCAAGGTATTATTCGCAGATGACATGATATTGTGCCTTGAGAACCCTAAACTGAACACTAATTCCCTACACACACACACACACACACACACTCATGCACAAACACAGTCAAGCACAAATGCATACACACACACTCAAACACACACAAGCACGACATACACACACAACATGCACACCAAAGACATACACACTCACAAACACAACATATACACAAACGCTCACACACACAAAACCCCATGCCCCTCTGTCTCAGAACCCCCACACTGTTTCTGGGCCCCGCCACACTGACTCCCTCCATGTCTTTGCCTGCTGTCCCCTGGCCTGGCCCTCCATTCACTGGCCAGTCTGGCGTGGGGTCTGCAGCTTCCCTGAGACCCTCCGACCCAGGGGCCCCTCCTGAATCCTCCTAAAATGGAAAGAAAAAAAATAGAGAACCCTAAACTACAAAAACTCCTAGAAACAATAGTCACATACAGTAGAGTGGCAGGATACAAAATCAACACCCAAAAGTCAGTGACTTTCCTATATACAAATAACAAAAGAGAAGAAAGGGATATTAAGGAAACGATTCCATTCACAATTGTACCACAGAAAATCAACTACCTAGGAATCAGCTTAACCAAGTGTGTAAAGGACCTATACAAAGAGAACTACAAGACACTGCTTCAAGAAATAAAAAGGACACGAGAAAATGGAAACACATTCCCTGCTCATGGATGGGGAGAATCAACATTGTCAAAATAATACTCCCTAGAGCTTTTCCAAGGTGCCCTTTAAAACCACCCCTTGGGGCCGGAGCGATAGCCCAGTGGTAGGGCGTTTGCCTTGCACGTGGCCGGCCCATGCTGGCCTGGGTTCGATCCCCATCCCTGGCATCCCATATGGTCACCCGAGCACAGCCAGGAGTAATTCATGAGTGCAGTCAGGAGTAACCCTTGAGCATCCCCAGGTGCGACCCAAAAAACAAAACAAAAAAAAAAAAACAAAAAAAAAAAAACCAAAAAAACCACCCCTTAACTGGAGAGATCATCGACTGGAGAGATAGATAGTACTGTGGGTAAGTGACAGGACAGTACACCTTGTAGGTGGTTGACCAGGTTCAATCCTTGGGCATCCCCTCTCGTCCCCTGAGCCTCGCCAGGAGTGATTCCTGAGCACAAAGCCAGGAGTAAACTGAGTTGAATTGGGTGTGGCTCAGAACCCAAATAAAATACTAAACCCATCCATTCATGTCACTTTGTTAGGTTTCGATTTCTGCACCAAAAAGCATAGCAACAGAGTATAAAACTACTTGGTGTCATTTATTTTAAATTGAAAACATTTCCACTGAGATAAAACTCGGAGCCCCCAAATGGTGAAAAGATCAGAACCAGTTTGTTTTCTCATCAGTTTTGGTTCATCTGTCTGTGAAATATTCATAACATTGCATTTAATTTTTGCAAATACTTGCATAACTGGCTGAGACAAATGTACAGTAGCAGTTGAGATGTTAAAAATACACTCAGAACAAAAAGGAAACACTTTTGTGTGGCTCTGCTAACTGGTTCCATTACTGATGTCTGTGCTGTGATTTTTCAATTGACCTTGTTGAAGTATGGGTATTTCTAGCAGAATGGGGAGCCAGCAGTCTTTCAGGCAGCAGGGTCTGAGTTTTCCAGGTGGAAAGTAACCAGCACACTCCCACGAGAACAGAGCCATCCAGGTCTTAAACATCTGTCTCCCTCTCTCCTCTTACTGAAATACAGAGCAGCAGAACCAGAGAAGCAAACAGATAAAAGGGCATGCCAGAATTTTCTGTTCCTTCAGTGGTTTCGTGTCATGTTTCTTGCTGAATTACTGGTATCAAATTTCCTTTGCATCTCTAGTGCAATCATTAACGGAAAAGAAACAAAAAATAAATCCACAAAATCAGTGATGAAGGGGTGAGCGAGGAAGGGGGCCTATATGCATGAGAGGGTCTAACAGATCTGGGAAAGCAAAGGAAATGGGAAGTTCAGTGAAGCAAGGTGGGGAAGCTAGTGTTGCTTCTCTAAGTCAGCTTTCAAATAACCCAGGATCTTGTTAAATAGCGTGTTTTGATTCAATGGCTCTAGACTAGGGCACAAAGTCTGCATATATGATAAACTCCCAAGTGATCCACTGTGGCTATTTTGATCCATGAATACATGCTGAGTAACTAGCATGGGAGCTCTGGCCCAGGAGAGCCAGTGTGCCCTATAGAATGTTACATGCCTAGGTCCAGGAGGACTCAGACATGGGAATGTAGTCAGATTAAGTGCACATAGGTATTTTAAAGTGTTGGAAATGCATAGCAGAGTCCAGAACAGCAAAGGGAATAGAACTATTACTGTTGTACCAAAACCTACTAGTAGGTTTGGAGTTCAGAGCTACCCAATATTGCCTTGTTTTCAAAAAGAAAACAAAAATAAACAAAAAAAGAAAAAAAACAAACAAAAAAAATAAAACAAAAAAGAAAACTAAAACAAACAAACAAAAAGAAAACAAAGTTAAAATATGTGTGAACCATTCTGACTTTGTTCCAGTCTTAGCAACTAATAAAAATAAAAACCTACTTTAAAGAAAGTGAATGCAGGGTGGGAGTGATAATATAGGGGTCAGTACAGGAGAGATGATACAGGGCTGTATGCCGTTGTATAGAGCTGACCCTGATTCATACCCCAGCATCACAGATGGTTACCTGAGCATCACCAGGAGTGACATAAACACTGTTGTGTGTGATCCAAATCACCCTCCCTCCATAAAAGTACATTTTGTTGTTGTTTTGGACCACACCCAGTGATGCTCAGGGTTTACTCCTGTCTCTAGTCAGGAATTCACCCTGGTGGTACATGGGGGACCATATGGGACGCTGGGGATCAAACCCAGTCTGCTATCTGTAAGGCAAGCACCCTACTCACTATACTATTTCTCCAGCCCTTGGTTGCATTTTTTTTTTTTTTTTGCTTTTTTGGGTCACACCTGGCGATGTTCAGGGGTTTCTCCTGGCTCTGCACTCAGGAATTACTCCTGGCGGTGCTCGGGGACCATATGGGATGCCGGGGATCGAACCCGGGCCGGCATGGGCCGGCCGCGTGCAAGGCAAATGCCCTACCTGCTGGGCTATCGCTCTGGCCCCGCTTGGTTGCATTTTTTATGTGAGAACCAGAGTTTCACAGTCTTGCGTTTCAGGAATTCCTGCATAATCACAGAGCCAGAGATGATGGACAGAATTAGCTAGAGAGACACACTTGGAATAAGAGATGCAGTGTTAAGTGATTTGGAGGAGATGAAGGTTGAATCTCTACCTCAGTGTGACTTGGAGAATATTTTCTCCTTGATAACGTGTGATGATCCCTTCCTGTGAAGCAAGACTCAGATCACTGCCGAGCTGTGTGCCTGTGATCACATTGCCATGGAAATGGAAATTCTTAGAAGTTTTTCATCTAGTGAGATGATCTCCTGGTAAATTATAGGCATTTGAATGGTGATTCTAGAACAAAATGAAAATGTTATAAATGGACAGTGTGTCAATAGCCTTTCAAAGAAGGAGGAAGATAGAATGTTCATCTCTGCTTACAGCATGGGAAGTCAAGTGGTTTACTGTGGTGACTGGTATCAAAGCTGAGGTTGACCTACAGTTGACTGAAAATACAGGGGTCATCAGTGGATGATATAGAGGTCACCAGTGGAAGACCAAAAATAGTGATGGCACTTAGAGCAAGTAACTTGTCTTTTGTAGTAGGAAGTTCCAATTAAATGTCCAAAGATGATTAGGAATGGAGGATATTATTTGTAGATTTATATGTTTGGAGAAGCGAAAGCAAAAAGGATTAACTAAAAGACTGCCGTTGAGGTGCTGAGCTGAGGGTTGGACTGTAAACTCATGGTCAGCTCATCTTTTCTGTTTTGATTTTTGACTAGATGTGTGTGTCACTCTGCTTGATTTGAAATGTGGATATGAGGGAACACAAGCTGAATTATATATGATAGGAAATAGAATAGTGAAAACTCCAGTTCTCATGAAAAAAGTGCTTGTAAAGAAAACCTGTGAATTCATGAATAGTATCGAATAACTTGTATTGGATGACACAGACGACTAAGTCTTAGACTCCAGCTACACTTAGCTTATGTGAAGAGCTACTCCCTGCCTTGGGCAGAATTGAATTGATTTCATAATTTTATATGGCATAAATATTTTTATCATAAATATTATGAATCTTGCTTGCCTCAGTTCTATACTTTTCCTACTCCCACGGGTCTCCACAAAGGACATACACTTAGATTTTCCAAGAGTACTTGGCGAGTTGGATCAACCATAATGTAATCAGTTCTCCTAGTTCAGAGACATGCTAGTGCGCCTCCGGGCAAACTGATGTGTTTCCTATTCTAAAGGTAATGCCAAAGTGAATTATTCTGATGGATTTTGGACCTTAGTGGGATCTAGAGTCTGGAATCAGCTGGCTATATATTCATGGTAAGAAGTATTAATGCCATTCTTCACAAATTACATTTTGAACTGCTTTCTGGTTGAGAGGTGCAGCCCCCCCCCCTCTGCTAGGGAGAACTCAAGGAGTCAGCTCTGGCATTGTGAAGCCAAAGGGACCACCTGAAGATCTGCATTTCAATAGGGTCACTTACCTGACTTCATCTCTAGATAGATGAATTGAAAGAGCTAAAGGAATTGAAAGAGCTATGCTTGGAATATCACTCCTCACTCAAGTGAGAGAAGGAATCCGGAGTTCGACCTCGGTCACATTCCAGAGTCAGGGATGCTGTCTTGTTTGCCAAGGCATCAAAAATCAGATGGGCTGGACATGTAATGCGATTTGGAGACGACCGCTGAACTAGAGCCTTTACAGACTGGATCCCACGAGATGTCAAAATATCACGTGGCCGCCCACCTACAAGATGGTCAGACTTCTTCATCAAGACCCTAACGAACGGTTTGAGGCTCTTAGTATTCCTGAAGCAACCAGATGCCATTGGGCTACACTGGCACGTGATAGGGTCAAATGGAAATGTTACTGGTGCCAGCTGGAGGAAATCGATGAATAACAGGATGTCAAGTGATCAAGTGATCATCTCTAGATAGCTCAGCCCTGGGCTGGAAGGTTTTGGCAGGCTTCTATCTATAAAATAAGCTAGGAGAAAGGAGAAAGGGCTTTTTGGCCATTTTGGCTCCTCTTTGCTCTCTGCCTCTCCTCCCGGCCTCTCCGTTCTCTTCCCTGTTGGGCCTTAGCACGTGGTAGTGGCCATCTTGGCCTAGTATTCTAAACTACACATGGGTGGGACCCAGCTAGGTACCTGAAGTCTTGGATTTTCCTGTTACTGGACTGTATACCAGAACCTGTGAGAGTAAAGCTTTTTAAACTATGCTGGACTCCTGAATTTTCATCCATTCCTGCTGGCTTTGGAGGTAGAAGGGAACTCATTTCCTGATATCATTGGGGACCCAGCAGCTCCCGAGAAACTTGAGCAGCAAGAGTGAGACTAATAAAGCCAGCATGGTAAAATGTGCACATTTAGGGAATCTCACTAAAATTCTTTTTAAAAAGAACTTAGGGAATTCTTTTTTTTTTTTTATCCAGTCACCATGAGATAGACCATTACAAAGCTGCTCATAACTGGGTTTCAGTCACACAGTGTTCAAATACATTTCTCTCCACTATTGCACATTTGCCAGCACCAATGTCCCTCCCACCACCCTCCACTCCCGATCCCCAACCCAACCTGCCTCTATGGCAGGCACTTTCTTCTCTCTCTCTCTCTCTCTCTCTCTCTCTCTCTCTCTCTCTCTCTCTCCTTTTTGCACATTGTGGTTTGCAATACAGACACTGAAGGGTTATCATATATATCCCTTTACCTACTTTCAACATTCAGTTCTAGTCCAGCATGACCATTTCCAGGTGTTATTGGCAAACTGGTCCCTTCTTTATCTTACCTACTCTCTGCCCCCCCCACACACTTGTGGTAGATTCCAACTACTGACAAGTTTTCCCTGCCCCTGTTTACCCTTCACTTAAATATTAGTCTTATACTATACTATTGGGAATTCTTTGTGTTATTTTTACTCTTTGTTTTATTTTTGGGGCTGCAGCGGCAGTACTCAAGGGCTACTCCTGCTTGTTGCTCAGGGGATGTTCCTGGTCGTGATTGCAAGATCACTCAGTGCTGACATTGATTGATCCTGGGCTTCCTGCCTGCGAAACATAGGCTCTAGACCAGTGCTCTTTTTCTGCAGTGCTGCATATTTTCTTTAAAATAATTTCAAAGTAAAATGCTTAAAAAATCACTGAAAAGATAGTTTATCTTTCTTACCCAGACCAGACATTTTAGCATTTTATAATTAGTTGTGGTAAAAGTCTGGATAGGGCAAAACCTGTGAACTGTGCTCCAGGAGTCCAGGCACTTGACTTCATCATGGAAAAGAATTCAAGAACAAGTCAGGAATATAGTACAGAAAATATTTCATTAAAGCAAAAGCATATGCACAAAAACCCAAGTGCCAGCACAACCTAAAGAGAGCAGTCCTGTTCCTACTAAGAACAGCTTTATTAAAAACAAGTGTGCACATTCAAAGGGTCAGAGTGGGCATACTTGGGATAGAGTTGCACAGTTTCTACACAAATTTCTAGGTTATGTAGAGATAAGAAATGGGGTAAATGAATAAGGGGTGGAAGATATGCTTGGATTTCAAAGTTTTGGGATGGTGATTTCCCAGAATCAAGATTTCACCCCATTCTAACCATATTTGGTCACTTCCTGGGGTTTCCATAGCAACTGTAAGAAGTCATGGAAGGAGTGGGGTGATTTTTATCATGCAGATGTAATAACAAAGCATATAATGAAACTGGACGTCATCCATCACTCACTTGGCCTCCATCTTGACTGGACTTGGCTCCAGCTGTTCTTGGGCCCTGTTGTTGTTCTTACCTTTTGAGGTGGCTAGCATCTGTAACACATTAACTCCTTTGTTAGAACAGATTAAGTTCCCATTCTTATACGTTTACAAGAAAAACTTGATCCAACATGAAACGGGGACAGTGACCAATGTCGACTTGTCAAGCACAAAATGCTTTAAGAGAGTAGAGAATATTATTATTAAGCTTTTTATTTATTTCTTAGTGACTTACAGGATTTATTTATTTGTGGGGGACAGGGTTTGGGGTCACACTTGGCAGTTTTCAGGGATTACTCCTCGCTCTGCACTCAAAGATCACTGCTGTCAGGGCTCAGGGGATCATATGGGGGGCTAGGGATAGAACTGTAGAATCGGACTTGGCTTCATGCAAAGTAAATACCTTAGCCCCTGTGTTGTCTCTCCAGCCCTTGTTAATGGCTTTTCAATGTCTGCATGAGGGAATATTTTGCCAGGAGAGGTAAGATTTCCTGATTCCCTCCTCGTCCAGGTCAGTTGTATATGGCATTTAAACTAACTTTTTCCTGCCTCATTTGAAAAATAGCTGACGGTAAATTGCTTAGTGTGGGTTCCATTGCAAGATTCTGTTTGGGATCAGATTTAGACATTTGAACGCTAAATTAAAAATAAGATGTCTTGCTCTTTGCAGGAAAGCATCTGGTGTTGTCTGATAGAGCTTTCCGATTTGCTTGACAATTGAGAGGAGCAGGTCAGCGAGGCTTGCCCGGAGGCACTGGGCAGGCCGTGTGGAGGGAGACTGTCTGTGTCCCTGTGCTGTGCCCTGTGACTGCCTGAGAGGGAGTGAGAGAGTGCCTGACAAAGGCAAGCGTGACACTGACGCAGTTGGGGCTGACATAAACATAAATTTAGGCTATCTCCCCACACATTGGTCAGAATTGTAACCAGATTCAACATAGACAAATCCAATACTTCCTTTCCCACTTACCTTAGTGGGAAATGAGTTTTGCTGGAAGCATAAATTATCAGCAGCATTTATTGATTGCTTAGCATATGAGAGGCACTGACCTTACAGTGTGTGTGTGTGTGTGTGTGTGTGTGTGTGTGTGTGTGTGTGTGTGTGTGCAGGTAGGTGACCCTCAGGAGGCCTGGGGACTCTCCAGGTGATTGTCAGCCAGTCGGACCAACAGTTGAATGTGCCTGAGCTGAGGATGAGGTGTTGCCCTGCCCAACAGGACAGTGATGCTCTGCATCATCACAGCCACGCTCATGGGGGCTTTCCAGGACTGTGCTCTTTGGGGCTTAGGGGATCCTCTGGTACTGGGGAATCAACTGGTGTCAGCCATATGCTGTGCATGGGTCTAAACCTTGGTACTATCTCTCTATCCCAACCTTCATCTTTGAGCTGGGTTAGTGACCCCCATCATACAGATCAATAGATGGAGTCGAGGTCTAAATATTTTATACAAGGTCACATCACTTGAATATCCTCAAATTTTCAGAGTATTGTCTGAAGTTTGTGAATAAGGAAAAATAATTTAAGTGACAATAGTAATTTACTTCTTTATGTCTAGTGAAATCTGAGATCTTGAGGCAGCTGCAGTGATTTTGGTGGAGTGACAGTGGGTGATGAAGTACTCTATTATTACTGAGAAATCTTATCAAATAACTGGGTAGTAATTTTTTGAGTAGCTATGAAAAATCCATTGTAACTTGGAAAAATTCATATGATATGGTGATAAGGGATAAAGGCAGGTTGCTAATGGAATGTAACACTGCAAAATAAAAAAGATACTTTTTTTTTTTTTTGCTTTTTTGGGTCACACCCGGCAGCGCTCAGGGGTTACTCCTGGCTCTGCACTCAGGAATTACTCCTGGCGGTGCTCGGGGGACCATATGGGATGCCAGGGATCAAACCCGGCTGGCATAGGCGGCCGCATGCAAGGCAAACACCCTACCTGCTGGGCTATCGCTCCGGCCCCAAAGATACTTTTTTTTTAAAAAAGTATTTTATTATACCACCGTGAGATATACAATGACAAAGATGTTCATATTTGGGTTTCGATCATACAGTGTTCCAGCACCCATCCCTCCACCAGTGCCCATTTCCCACCACCAACGTCCCGTTCCCTCCCCCCTCCCCTAGCCTGCCTCCATGACAGGTTCTTTATTTATTTCCCTTTTTTCTCTATCTCTTTCTCTTTTCCTTCCCTCCATTAAAAGGTTGTCCTGTGTATCTTTTTGCCTGTATTTAATGCTCAGTTCTAGGTTGGCATTAGTACCCTCGACAATTGTTAGCACACTGTTCCATTTTCTGTCTTACCTAGCTGTTGCAGGACTCCTAAGGGCCGCTGCAGACTTGTGAAGAGACTTGTGAAGGCTTGGAGAAATATTTAACTGGCATTGGTGTTGGTCTTTGGTACAGAGACATGCCATCTCAGAAACCCCCTTCTCTACACTACAAAGGCATTCCCAAGCAGATTTCGGCTCAAAACATTAGCACAGTAAAGGCCCTAGGTGAGGTGCAGGGAGGGATTACCTAAGGGCATTGGACCCTCCCTGCTTTCCATAACAGTGGGAGGAAGGTCTGAGTTACAGGGATATAAACTAGCCGGTTTCCGCTCTCCCTTCTTCTTCCCTGTGGGATCTCTCCTTGTGAGCGTTCATTCCCCTTGGAAGCTTTTACACGTGGTGGTCGCCATCTTGGCCTACACGTGGCTGGGGTTCTAGCCTGGAATCCTAAGCATCATGTTTTTCCTTTTGCTGATTTGTATGCCTGAACCTGTGATAAGTAAAGCCTTTTAAAACTGCATCGGATTCCTGAGTTTTCATCCGTTCCTCGCCGGCTTTGGAGGTAGAAGGGAACTCGCTTCCCGGCACTGTCGGGGACCCGGCGGAGGCGCCCCGACACCTAGCCTCTGACTCCCACTCATTTGTGATAATTTCCAGAAAAGATACTTTTTAAATTAAAAATAAATATAGCAGATTGGTATGCAGAGCTGCGCAAGCGGCTTGGGGAGACTGGAGCCCGGCTCGCGCCGAGCCCAGCTGACGATGGGATCCCGAGGGAGGGCAGATGGGTTTTGGGTGTTGGCCCATCGCCTCTGGGGGGTCCCGGAAGCAGCCAGATGAAACTCGCCCATCACACTAGCCACCATCTTCGCTGTCCGGACGCTGAGAAACTGACCCACGACCAGATCAACAGAGCAAGACCAGTTCGAGCCCAGGTAGGCGGCTCCCAGAAGCGGGAATCACTGGGAATTCGCCAGATGGAGTCAGGGTTAAGCCACTCCCCCCCTCCATTTTGTCGAGTCTGGTGGACCCGCCCAGGAGCCGCCCGGGAACCAGTATGCAGAGCTGCGCAAGCGGCGGGGGAGACTGGAGCCCGGCTCGCGCCGAGCCCAGCTGACGATGGGATCCCGAGGAGGGCAGATGGGTTTTGGGTGTTGGCCCATCGCCTCTGGGGGTCCCGAAGCAGCCGGATGAAACTCGCCCATCACACTAGCCACCATCTTCGCTGTCCAGACGCTGAGAAAATGCCTCACGACCAGATCAACAGAGCAAGACCAGTTCGAGGCCCAGATCGCGGCCGCAAGCGCCGCTGGGGTCCACTAAAAATAGTGAGACAGTAATGTCTTTTAATGCACTGTATTCCACGAAGAGCAGGGAAAGTTTATCGGGAAGGAGATATAAAGACGAAAGAAATGACATACAGAATCTGCCAAGTAGTTGAGGGTGCGGGAGGGGGAGGGAGGTGGGGACATTGGTGATGGTAGATGGGTTTGGGTGGAGGGATGGGTGTTGGAACACTGTAGATCCAAAACTCTACATGAGCATCTTTCAATTGTATGTTTAAAATGGTGTAATAATATTTGGGGGAAAATAATAAAATTAAATAAAAAAATAGCAGATTGGATGACATCATGGTGATATTACGACTGATTTAAATTCCATCCAAAAGTCCTCATTTTTTTCCTTAAGAAATATGCATCATATTTAAATATGGTATCTGTTCTTAACTACAAAATGCACCTTATTATTGAGGGTATGTCTGTGGAGATTCAAATAACAGGAAATCTTTTTTAAAATCATACTGGGGGGGTTGGAGGCGATAGTAGCGGGTAGGGTGTTTGCTTTGCATACAGCCAACCCAGGTTCTATCCTCGGCATCCCATATGGTCCCCTGAGCACCACCAGGAGTAATTCCTGAGTGCAGAGCCAGGAGTAACCCCTGAGCATTGCCGGGTGTGACCCAAAAAAGAAAAAAAAATCATATCGGAAGGATAAAATGAATTTAAAGTGAAGACTATTTACTTTTAAAACATGAAACATTCATACACTATTTGCTAACTGGTGGCAATAACCTGGCTTTATTTTTTTTTCTTTAAGGATACCTGCCAGGGCAAAGAAAGAAAAGGCCAGGGCTGATCTCATTCAGGAAAGTCTGATTATTTCCTGGTCTATTTCTGACCAGCAGTAGTGACTCACTCCCTTTCTTTCATACCAGAAACCCCCAGAATTGACTCTATTTTGCCCAGTTGAATCTCTGCAGAAATACTTCTCATAGTTCTACCTTCTGAGAGATGGCAGCTTCGACCAATGTCTTTTTGCTCAATATTGGCAAGTTCGAAGAGGAAAATGGAATATAAGCATCATGTTTGCTTATTCCCCTTAAGTAGCCAGAATCCTAATATTTATGGAAGGCTGCAAAAGCCACTGATGCAGGGGCCAGGTGGCCATAAGTGACGAGGAAATTCACCTGGATTGGTTGAAGATGTGTGTTGCTGGGAAACTATGACCAGGGGCCAAGAAGCACACTAACTGTCAGGAAACGGGGACACTAAGTGGCAGGTGCAGTCACACAAATACCACTTAGGTTTTTTACCCCATTGAGAAAGATGAAAGCTTTTCCTCTGTTTGTACTAAAATTTTATGTTGGGGCTGGAGCGATAGTACAGCAGGTAGGAAGCTTGCTTTACACACAGCGAATCCAGGTTCAATCCCTGGCACCCCATACGGTACCCTAAACTCCACCAGGAGTGATTCCTGAGTGCAGAGCCTGAAGTAAGCCCCTGAGCACTGCTGGCTTTGGTTCTAAAACAAAACAAATAAATGCTTGTATTTAGGACTGGAACTATAGTACACTGGGTGGAGTATTTGCCTTCCATGTATTTGATCCAGGTTCTATCCCCAGCAGCCCTTATGGGACCCTAAACCCCCAGAAGTGATCCTACAGCACAGATCCAGAAGTAAGCCCTGAACACTGTTGGGTGTGGACTCTGGCACCCCCAAAAAAAAGGGAAAAAATTAGGGTCAGAGGGGAAACATGTAATCCTTGGGCATGTGTATTGAACTGCTGGAAGATTGAATGAGAATCTCCTGTGGGCCCTTTGGCCTCCTGAACACCACTTCAAAGCCCCCCACCCCCTAAATTAAAAAATATATTAGAGAGAGAGATAGCTTAATGGGGAGAGCACATGCTTTATGTAGAAGGCTCCTAGTGCTGCATGGATCCCTGAATGAAGGGAAAACAGGAATACTGAGCCAGGAGTGGCCGGCCGCGAAACCCTCAGGTATGACCCCCAAACCAAAAATAACTAATACAATTTGAATTAAAAATAAAGTGGGGCGGAGCGATAGCCCAGCGGGTAGGGCGTTTGCCTTGACGCTGCCTGCCCATGCCAGCCGGGTTCAATCCCCAGCACCCCACATGGTTCCCCGAGCACCACCAGGAGTAATTCCTGAGTGCAGAGCCAGGAGAAACCCCTGAGCATTGCCGGGTGTGACCCAAAAAAGAAAAAAAAAAAGTAAAGCAAGAAACTTCTTAGTGGACCCAGAAAATGGTTGCCCCTGGTTTTAGATAACACTTGTGGGAATTCTCAACATGTTGGCTCTTAGTTAGATTTCCAGAGGAAATCTAACTAAGGAAATGTGGCAGGAACCACATTTTGTTCTGTGTGCAATGCCTTTAGCAAAACGGGAGCAAATGGTGAAACCGGGAGTTCCAGGAGGAGCCAGCTCGGTGCCAGCTGCCAGCTCTCTGAACTCGTGGAAATCCTTGGGTCATCTGTGCCTCATCTCTACAATGGGGTCATGGCTCCCCTTGCATTGCTGATTAGAGATCTGAATGTTCTGCCACAGACCTGGAGGCACGAGTCCCAGGAGTTTTCTCAGTTAGGTTTAACCTGGCTTTGAGCCTTCTTGGTTACAATGGGGAACTCTTTCCTTTGAGAGCCACACTTGGCTGGGAGATTGAGGGATCTGCTTCATACCTCCAAGTGGGATCTTTATTGGTTATTGTTCAGTGTAGTGAGCCTGCACGGTCCCCTGGAGGCAGCCTTTGTGTCCTGTCCTGCTCAGTTTCCATTCACCTCACTCCTGAGGCCCAGGCCCAGACTGGGAGCCAGAAGGGCAGTCCAGATCCCTGAGCTTGAACCCACCCCTCTTTCTCAGCCCAGGGTAGGTCTTCCCTGCTTAGGCTTTGTGGCAGTTCTGCCTGACTAAGAGACATGAAGAGACCTGTGCTTTTTCTTTTGTTATCAGTATTTCCTTCATGTGTGTTAACAATGGAAGCTCATGTGAAGCTCACAACATAGCATGTAAAAGAACTTCCCATAAAACTTTGAGTCAGTGTTAAAGAGAATAGTAGGATACATGCCATCTGGGATAGCAGATCTTGTGAAAGTCTTGAAGGGCTCTGAATATTTGAGCCTTCAGAATCATTTCTCTCGGCACAGCACTGCCCAATAAAAATAGCGTATGAGTCATGAATGCAATCTCAAACTTGCTAGTCATCACATTGACAAAGAATGGGTGACTTTAATATCTGTGATTTGTTTTCAGCTCAATATATTCAAACTATAATCCATGCCACATGAATTTAATGTAAGATTATTAATGAGATGTTATTTTATCAAAATTAATTTATTTGTTTATTTATTTGTCTGTTTTTTGCTTTTTTGGGTCACACCCAGTGATGCTCAGCGGTTACTCCTGGCTCTGTGCTCAGGAACTACTCCTGGCACTGCATGGGGAACCATATGGGATGCTGGGGATCAAACCCAGGTTGGCTGCATGCAAGACAAACGCCCTACCCACTGGACTATTGCTCTGGCCCATTTTTTTTATCTTATTTTATAAGTGCTCCCCCTAGTATTGCTTGGGGAAGACTAGATCTATACCCTGTCAAGGTTGAGAGTCACCAGGGTGATACCCAGCAGTACTGGGGGGCCCATATGGTGCCAGGGATCAAACTCAGGACCTCTCACATGCCAGCTCTATGCCCTCTCATTGGACCTATCTTTCTGGCCCCTCTGCTACCAATTTTTAATAGTAAGTTTTTGAAGCCCATTCTGCATTTTGCACTTCAAGCACCTACATCTTTTTCAGACTAACCCTATTTTAGTGTGTTAGAGTCGCATGTGGCCTGTGGTCACCACACTCTACTGTGTAGGCTTTGGGGGGGTGAGGGAGGTTCTTCCATTTGAGCCTCCAGATCTCACTGTGGTTGTTGCCAGACATTTTTGCTCAAGTACCTGAAAAATATTCCAGGGATGTGGAAATGGTTCAAGGTACTGTGCAGAAACTTGTGGCAGAGCTGCGGGTTCAATCCCCAGCACTCTACAGTCCCCAGAGCACCCCTGAAAGGACCCCAAGCACCCAGCAGGAAGTGGGCCCTGGGACTGGAGGGTGTGGCCAGATAATACAACACAAAATTTTAAAGTCTGTGCATCAATTTTTCCCCCTGCCTCAGACATATTGTTACTTTGATAACTGAAAGTTTCATTGGATAAAAAGATGTAAAGGACATGTTTGCAGTGTAGTTTGAGCATTTGACTTTAAAACAAAACACTAGCAGCATTCATGGACTAAGGTCCATGGCACAAAAAACGTATGGCACTTTGTTACCTATGGCCTCAGATAAATGACTGAATAAGCTCTTTCTTTCCTTCACTTTTGTTACCTATTACTTCAGATAAATGAATGATGGAATAAACTATTCCTTTCCTTCACTTCTCTTCTTAAACTTGTATTTGCATTTCTCTTTCCTCTACATAACTTCATCTAACATCCATATCAGTCAGCTAGCTATTGATCATTTGTGTGCACACATTTAAAATTTTTAAATGTTTCTTCTGGATTGGGGCAATAGCTCAAAGGGATGGAGCAGCACCATGCATGTGGAATCCCCAAGTACAATCCCCAGTGTTGCAGGACTCCTCTAAGAGCCTCTGCATCTGCTCTGAATTGCCTCCTGCAAATTACTTCATAGATAAGGGGGTAGTCTAAATGTGGCAGTTTATCTGATCATGTATTCTGTACTAGCTGGTATAAATATTCTCTCATGCTACCAAAATCACCATGGGACTAGCTAGATCTTACCAGTATATTTGCCTGGCCACGTTCGGTTCTCTAAGTAATTAGATCAGAGAGAAATGCTGTTTGCCTCCAAGCAAGCAAGCATGACTCCCTGATAACTCAAAGGCAACTAAAATACAAAACTACTGTGAAGTAGATGAGACTTGTGAAGGCTTAGAGAAATATTTAACTGGCATTAATATTTGTCTTTGGTACAGAGACATGCCATCTCAGAAACCCCCTTCTCTACCCTATAAAGGCTTTTCCAGGCAGATCTTGTCTGAAGACATTAGCATATAAAAAGACATTAGGTGAGGTGCTGGGAGAAATTACCTGAGGGCATTTGACCCTACCTGCCAGGGGAAATTACATTTAGCTTACAACTGCTCCCAGCTCTGCTAGGAGGCTTTGAATTAGCTCTGGGTCCTTGTAAACAGCCAGAAGGCCTCCTGAAGTTGCTACATTTCTATAGAGCTATTTTCCTGTTTTCATCTCTAGATAGCCCAGCCCATTCTTGGGAGTTTGGGTGGATTTCTATCTATAAAATAAGCTGCAAGAAGAAAGCAGCTCTCCCCCCCCCTTTTTGCCATTTCAGCTTCCCTTGGCCTTTTGCTTCTCCATTCTCTGTTGGGCCTCAATACGTGGTGGCGGCCATCTTGGCCTACACCTGGCTGGGGCCTAGTAGGGAACCCAGAGTCTGGAGGTTTTCCCTGCTCTTGGATTGTATATTGGAACCTGTGATAGTAAAGTCCTTTTAAAACTGCATCGGATTCCTGAGTCTTCATCCATTCCCTGCTGGCTTCGGAGGTAGAAGGGAACTCGCTTTCGGCACTGTTGGGGACCCCGGTGGCTTCTCCGACACCCCAGAACCACTGAGTCCCCTAATTATTGCTCCAGTGAGCAGCACTGCCTGGCTGGAGCTGAGCTTTGAGCCATCTGGCCTGCACAAAAGGACTTTATATCACTGGAAGTGCTGCTTAGGCCCAGTGAGCCCTGCTTAGCAGACCCCCCACAATTTTTCAAAAATAAAAGAATAGTAAAAAAAAATTTCCTGTGATCATAAAATCTTAAGGTATTCTGGATTAAATTATCTTTTTTAATATTAATAATATCTAATGCATCATAAAAATAAATGCCATGAAATTTGATGCATATTAACAGCAATTTTATTGGTTATTTATTTCTTTATGGAAGAGAGTTGGATCACACCTGGAGGTACTCAGGGGATTCTTCTGAGTCTATGCTCAGAGGTTAATGCTGGTGATACTGGGGTCAAGGGGGACCATATGTGTTTTCAGGGATCCTTAGTCCCTAATTCTCAAGACCACTATTTCTTTTTCATTTTGATGATTTTGGTTTTAGGTCCACACCCAGTAGTTCTCAGGGTTTACTCTGGACTCTGCATGGATGGATCACTCTGAGTGTTGTTTGGGGGACATATGGAGTGCAAGGGATCAAACACAAGTTGGCTGCATGCAATGCAAATGCCCTCCCAGCAGGTGCTATCTCTCCAGCCCCCTCTCTTTTTTAATTAAATTTTTAAAATGTAATTATTTCTTAAATGAATGAATTGCTATCCCCTCTTCATTAGCTCATGCAGCCATAGAATCAGTGACTGTATTATATTTTGATATAACATACACTCAAAGTCCCTTCACAAATTATCTTAAATGACCTATTAACTGAAAATAAGATTAGGCCCTCTTTGATAAAAGAAAATGAGTCTTTTAACTTGGGAAAGTCACTAGAATTACTCATTACCCCCACTTCCTGCTCTCCATCAATACACACACGCACATGCATGTGCACACACACACACACATACACACACACACATACACACATGTCCCTTCTGTAGACATTCTGAACTGTCCCTTGCAGGATTCCTGGAATGGTGTGTCAAAAGACTCAGATTCGAGACCTCCAAGGCATATTCCTTGCTTTCGGGAAGTCAGAGCAGGGCAGCTGTGAAGGTTGGTGTGGGGGGTGGGATGGGAGACTGGGCTGAGGTGATTCGTGACAAAAATTCTAAAGGCCAGTGATGAGAAGAAACTTGGGACACATCTCACTGGACCATCGCCTGACACAGGCAACAGGGTATAGACCAATAAGTGGTCTGCCAGGGCTTGTGAGAGGCCAGAAGGGCAGTCCTCTGGCCCTTTCTCCTGTGTCTGGAAGGAGACACTACTGCTATCTTCACTGTCCTTTTACGCAGTGGGGCTGGCATGCTAGGTTCATTTATATGACGCTCCAGGTTTCTCTTCAGCTGAACAAAAAAACTGACCAATTTCCAGTCAAAATCAACTTGTTCATCCGTAGAATGGGAACAAACATCCTTACTTCTTCCAGGGCTTGGGAAGTTTCCAGATGCTGTTTCTGCTGAATTTCTCTGGTCCCTTACTCACATGTCACCTGCATTTGTATGTCTAAATTTGACAGCTTATGTTGATTTGTTTCAGCTTATAACAGAGATAAGATCTTATGTTTTCTCTGAGGTCTGGGCTAAACTCAGTGAAGTACGTTTTTAGATTTTTGTATTTTGCAGAAAAATATATTTTTCACCTTTGTAATTGCTTTTTAAAATTTTCAATAGTCAATGTTGTCATTTAATTTTGACACACTGGAAGACTTTGATCTGAGATACTTGTTTTGGGGTGTGTGTAAAAGGCTACCTGTGAGGGTACATATTTTAGATCTAACTTCCTTTATTTAATGGACTCCTCCAATTGCTACAACCCAGGAATATGTGTTGTCAATCAATAACAATTCCACACCTAGGGGCCAGAGTGATAGCCCAGCCGGTAGGGCATTTGCCTTGCATGCGGCTGGCCCATGCTGGCCCAGGTTCAATCCCGCATCCCATATGGTCCCCCCGAGCACCGCCAGGAGTAATTCCTGAGTGCAGAGCCAGGAGAAACCCCTGAGCATTGCCGGTATGGCCCAAAAAAGCAAAAAAAAAAAAAAAAAAAAAAATCCATACCTAAACTTAGGGAAAGCTGGGACAGTGAATGAAAATGAGACTTTTAAATACCTTCTCCTTTGGGTTGCGAGGAACTAGGGCACTAATCAGGATTTGATTAAATCAACAGGGCTTTGCTTGTTCCAGCTTCCCAATGGAAAATTTTGATCTTTTATTAGTGAAAACTCAGTTTTCATTTAAAATGGACACATGCAGACCTCATGATGGCTGGGTCAAAGACTAGAGAGAAAGATTGCAGGCCACTCTAATAGGATATAGGACATAGGGGGACAAACATATATGGAAACCATATATATGGTTTCATATATACACTTATATTTCACATATATATGTGTGTATACACACACACACACACACACACACACACACACATATATATATATCAGCTAGTTTGGTATACACAGAGATGTATATATACCATCAGATGCCATCAAATGCCACCTGACATGGTCTTTCACAGCTTCCAGTTACTCCCCTCTGAGTTTAATAATAAGTATTTCTCATTTTCCCATATGGACTATATTGTTACAATTGGACATGCTGAAAAAGCACAAATTATTGAAACTTTTATTTTATTGGGGGAGGGGGGTGATTTGGGGCCACACCCAGTGGTGGCCAGGGGCCTACCTACCCCAGGCAGCCTCAGGGCACCCTACAGAGTGCTGGGGATTGACTTTGGGTTGACCACATGCAAAGCAAGTGCCCTACCTGCTGTACTATCACTCCGGTCCCAAAATCATTGGAACTTTTAGAAGTGAGTTTTGTTCTTATTGTTTTCTCAGTTAAACATCTCCCAACAAGCTTTAGCATCTAGAATGAGCAGCACATAATAAACCTCACTCATGGAGCACCTAAAATCTCCTAGACACAAGGAGCTTCTCTTACAGGTATTCTTTTTCATTTTCACAAAATTCAAATATCCATATACATAGGAAAGTACCTGATGCATAAATGCAAACTTAGCAGATTATTATTCCAAAGGAACCCTGTTTGATCCTTCCCATATGCCACAAGCCTGCACTGAGGCCTCGAGTCAAGACCTCTGTGAACCCCATGATAGCCAGTGTCCCAGTCCCTAAATCGCACATGAATCCTCCCTAAGACTGAACTAATGCCATGATACATAATATACATAATATACATGATACATAATATACATTAAGAAAAAATCACCTCAGCAGCTCTGTAGGTGCTGAACTAATGCCATGATACATAATATACATGTATATGCAATACATGTATATACAATACATGTATATACAATATACAATATAAGACTGAACTAATGCCATGATACATAATATACATTAAGAAAAAAAATCACCTCAGCAGCTCTGTAGGAAGGATATTATTGTTTATTTTCTTTTTGGATCATACTCAGCGATACTTAGGAGTTACGCCTGACTCTGCACTCGTAATCATTCCTGGTGGTGCTCCGGGGACCATATGGGGATCAAACCCAGGTCAGCCACATGCAAGACAAATGCCCGACCGCTGTACTATTGCTCCAAGTAGTATATTGTTTGCCCCATTTGCTAGAGGATGATATAGAAAGGTTGGAATTTTTCTTTTTCTTTGATATATTTTTGACCACACCTGGAAATGCTCAGGGCTTACTCCTGGTCCTGTTCTCAGGGATCACTCCCGGCAGTGCTTTGGGGACCATATGTATTGAACTTGGGTAGTGAGTGTGCAAGGTAAGTGTCTTAACCGCTGCACTGTCGCTCAGGCCCCTACACGCAGAGCTTCTAATGAATGGCTAGATGAGGTTCTACAGAGGCTTGTGAAAATGATGAGGAAATTGGGGAGCATGCAGGAGCCCTGGCTTTGCCCCTTTGCTTCATATGGTTCCCCAAACACTGCTGGAAGCAAACCCGAGCACTGTTATGTGTGGCCTCACAGCAACAAAGCTCAAACATTCTGTGTCACTTTCAATAAGACCTCTTCCCACTCCCAGGGTCCTCTTCCAAGTAACCCTCAATCCGGTTGAGCTGGGCTGAGGCTTGGCATGAGAAAGACACTAAGTCTTATAAAACATGAACAGGGCCGGAGCGATAGCCCAGCGGGTAGGGCGCTTGCCTTGCATGCGGCGGCCCATGCCGGCTCGGGTTCGATCCCGGCATCCCATATGGTCCCCGAGCACCGCCAGGAGTAATTCCTGAGTGCAGAGCCAGGAGAAACCCCTGAGCATTGCCGGGTGTGACCCAAAAAGCAAAAAAAATAAAACATGAACAGATGGCTCAGTGCCAGCTCAGAGAAAGATCCTTCCTTGCAGTTCTGCGGCCTCAGCTTTGAGCCCCTGCATTGCTCCCATGTTCCAAGCGGGGTCGTGATGACTCTGCAATTTTGTGATCTGGACCACATCTGACTGTGGCCCCATGGAGCACCACAACCAAGTATGTGTGACTCCCAGTCATGACCATACTCCAACCGCCACCACTATCAATGGGCAAGGAAGAGGGGACAGGTATATAGGAGCCGAGAGAGTGAGCAAATAGAACAAACCTTGTGAGAAAGAATGAAAGTCTAGAGGAGCCGGAGTGATATGATAGTACAGTGATATGATTGCACATGGCTGGCCCAGGTTCAATCCCTGGCTTCCCATATGGTCCCCTGGGCCTACCAGTAGTGATTCCTGAGTGCAGAGCCAGGAGTAACCCCTGAGCATCACCGGTGTGGTGTGCTACCCTTCCCCACCAAATACACACAGAATGAATGAAAGGTTAAACAGGCCTAATAATAATAAAAGGCTAAATATTGGGGGATGAGAGGAGTCCTCTTGGGGGGTAAAGTCGAACATGGGCAAAGGTTGTGGGATATTTAACTTTCGGTTGTCTACAATGATGTGTGTCTATTTTGTACCATGTCAGAATCCTTACTCTGACAGATGAAGGAACATGATGCCTAATTCACTACGGTTTTGATTCATTACATCAGGTGTTGTATTAGGTTTAACTTCTTATAACTCAAACCCCTAAATAGCATGTATATGTCATAATTTGTATTATTTTAAACAGTTTTATTATTATTTTTAAATTTGGGGGCAATACCCACTGGTGTTCAGTGCTTACACTGAACACTCTGCAGTGTTCTGCACTCTGCAGAACAGGGATTTTGCACTCAGGGATCACTCCTGGCTTACTCCTGGATCTGCACTCAGGGGATCACTCCTGGCAAACTTGGAGAACCACATGGGATGCCAGATTGAACCTGGGTCAGCTACATTCAAGGCACGAGCCCTACCGGGTGTTCTGTTCCTCTGGCCCCACGAGGGGCATTTTAAAGTCTACCTGAGGACTGAGGTATTTTCTGTGATTCCAAACTTTCAGTGCTAACCCCTGAAAAATCCCATCACGTAGGATAACTGCTAGGGTTCATGGTCAATCCCTTACTTGGTGATTGAAAAAGGCACTGAGACCAGAGCAAGGTGAAGAATATTTATTAAAGGATAGACAACAGATAGGACCTCATGCTGGGCAAGAGTCTGATAGACACACATCATTGTAGACAACCTGCTGTGGTGTTGAGTGAGGGTTCTTATAGTGCTAGTCTTTTAGGGAGCACAGAAATTGGCTCATGACATACAGAGAGTAGCCGTTGGCTCTGTTCTTTCACTGGTGGCCTTTTGAAGGGCAGCCACGCTGTGCAGACTGCTCGCACAGGAAACTCTGGCAGGGTGAAAAGTTCTCCCTGCCCCTGCACTTTGTTTCTTTCAAGAGGTCACTTCCTTATGTGTCCCTGCCCACGGCCCCTGTCCCTGCTTTCACCGGGATGACCTTAAGGCTAAAAAGGCAAAAACGAGATCTCTTCTTTAACAGTGGCGAATGGAGCCCTTGTGGGCTTCAGAAAAGATCTGGAGTCTCTGAGACTAGAAGGCTGCAGGAAGGGATTGATTCTAGGGAGTGTCCAAGCAACTTGGGTTCAAATATAGCCACCCTTAAATTATTGAGGGTCTGCTTTAGGGGCAGGCTTAAGACGTGGCTGGGAAAATTGGAAATGTGGTCTGGGAAGGTACAATGCTGGTGGGATTGATGTTGGAATATTGAATCTGTAACAAAAAATCATAAATAACTTTGTAGAAGAAAATAAATAAATAAAAGCAACAAAGAAAACTACGGCTACCCTCACCCCCCACCGCACCTCCCCACACCCTATTTTGAATTAGGAGTGATATAAGTCAGGTACACTAGTCAGGAGGTGATACATGATACAAGCTACAACTGACATTTCCATTGTTTTTTGGTGGTGGCTTAACCCACACTCAGTGAAGCTCAGAGCCTACTCCTGGAGGGATTTGAGGGAACCTGTGCTGCTATGGTGGAGCCAGAGTCGCCCCAGGTAAGAAGGCCATGACTATGCCATCTCTCCTGCCCCAATCGCCATTTCTTGTTTTGTTTTGTTTGGGGGCTGCACCTGGCAGGGATCAGGACTTACTCTTGGCTCTGCTCTAATGCCGTGTGCTTGGGATACCATATGGGATGCTGAGGGTTGGATCTGTGTTGGTTACATGCAAGGTGAATGCTCTCTGAGCATCCCACCCCTCCCCACCCCTCCACCATTCCCATTTCTTTAGGTCTGGCTCTGAGTATAAATTATATGTCCCAACTGTATTCATCAGAATGTAATCTCTGCTGCCAGTAATGGAGGTCTAAAATACTAGCGGCTCTAACAACACAGATGATTTTTTTTCCTCTCTAGTGTAAGACCAGATTGATACAGTGCTACCCTGCTCTCAAACCAAGTCCGTGGGGTCAGAGAGTCCAGGGGTTAAGGCACTTGCCTTGCATGTGGCTGATCCCCCATGTGATCCCCAGCACCACAGATGATCTCCCAGCACTACCAAGAGTGATTCCTGAGCACTTCTGGGCGTGGTCCCCAAACAAAACAAAAACAACAACAAAGCCAGGTCCAGGCTTCATCAGTCCAGATGCACTACCGGCTCTGTTCCCATGTCACTGGGTCCTCTGTTCTCAGCCCAGGTCAGGGAAGTGAGTCACAGCTGGAAAGCTGCTTAGAGCGACTTGACTTGTACACATCCCACTGACCAGAATTCAGTGGCCTAATCACAGCGAGGGTGGCTGAAAATGGTCATTATTCAGGGTGGGCATGTATCCAGCTAAACATTGGTTCTCTGATCACTTTACAGGAAGAGGAACATGGACACAGGAGCATTTGGAATTCTCTGCAGCAATAGCTAGCTTAGTAACCGGCAAATGTCCTATGTAGTAGGAAACATGAACCACGTAACCAGTGTATTATATATATTACAAGCAGTATGTAATATATGTAATTTTGAATGTCTATTATATGTAATATATTACATTAATGCTTTATATATAACATTTCTGTTAATTATAATTTTATTTTTAAAAAAGCTTCAAACATAAGCTTTTTCCATTCCTATAATGAGCTGGCCTCCATGGTACTATGAGGCCTCAACCCAGAAATTATGTCCTTATAGGTTAAGATGAAATATATAGGGGCTAGAGAGATGGTGCAGGGGGTAGGGTGCTTGCTTTGCATACAACTGACCCAGATTCTATGTCCAGCACTGCACATGGTTCCCTGAACCTCTCCATAAAAGATTTCTGAGTGCAGAGCTATAAATATATACATGCATTTATATATATGCATACATCTATATGTATATATACATGCACAAATATACACATACGTATATATGTATATATTATGTATATATATGAATTCTATATATGAATAAGAATTTGCTAAAGCAACAATACAGTGTGGTAGTTAAGACTTAGAGACATTTGGATTAATATAGTTCAGTCATTCACTGATTCTGTTTGTGGGATTTTGACCAAGTTACTTAGTCTATATGTGCTTTCTTTACTTACTGGGTAATATAATAGTAGTTTGCCACCTACAGAACTATTAAAATTATAATTATATACTATAGGGTTTTGTGGCCATGCTTAAATCAGTTAGGACACTTATTTGAGTCGTGTCCAGTATCACTTGTGTTACTGTCTTCCCATTGTTCATCTATTTGCTTGAGTGGGCACCAGTAATATCTCCGTATTCCTGTAGCGTGTGAGTGTATCCCAAGGGCATCTGCTTGCTCCAGGAACACGAAGAGCCTCAGAACATTTCTTCAGGTCATAGGAATGAGGTCTATAATTGTTACTGTTATTTGGCATATCAAATACAACATGGGTAGCTTGCCAGTTCTCTGCCGTGTGGGTGTTATACTCTCAGTAGCAGGCTCTTGTTCATGCAAAGTGGCCACGCTGTGGGGAGAAATCAGCTTTTCTCTTGGGTGGAGCTCTGATGAGCTGTGGAGTCTGGATGTTGAAGATGGCGGCCCTCATGGTATGGGGGGTTCCTCTGGCTTCTTGCGAGGCTCTATTGGGATGGCAGGCCAGGGCTAGAACCCACCTTCCCTCCTGGGCACCTCATGATCAGTTGAGCACAGGGAGAGCTGGTAGCAGCTCTGCCCCATGCTCTCATGTCCAATATGTGGCATAAATTAAGCAGGGTTAGCTATCAATTGGTTTTATAGTTTTGTTTAGGGCTAGCTCTCAGAAATTAATCAATCAATAAATTGTTTACTTTCCTAGATAATACACTGACAGATTGCTAATGGTAAAATTGACAAAGAAATGTTTGTGAAAAGAAATAAGTCAGTAGGAAAAAAAACAAATATGGGATGTCTTTTTTTTTTTTTTTTTGCTTTTTGGGTCACACCCGCGATGCTCAGGGGTTACTCCTGGCTCTTTGCACTCAGGAATTACTCCTGGCGGTGCTCGGGGACCATATGGGATGCCGGGGATCGAACCCAGGCCAGCATAGGCCGGCCGCATGCAAGGCAAACGCCCTACCTGCTGGGCTATCGCTCCGCCCCAAGTATGGGATGTCTTGACTGATGTGTGCAATGCAATACATGGTGCTGCCAAGCAAACAGCCAAACAAAAAGATTTACCAGGGAACATTGATAGTAGAACTAAGGTTACCTGAGGACAAGAAGGTAAGGATAGGAAATTAGGTTTAGAGGAGGCGTTTTTTTTGAAGAATATAAATAAAACATACACTAAAGGCATGGTGCTGGGTACAGGGGTTAGTGCCCTGGAATCCTGGTGCATGCCACCTCAGCACTGCCAGGGAGCCCAGGCAGTCCCCAGCACTGAAGAGCCCAAGCCCTGAGCCATCTGTCCAGGCTGGTTGGGTATCGCTGATCCTGGACCCCAGAACCCCCTTCATTCTGAAATGAGACAGAAATGGGATGAGAAACATTTTCCATTTAGTTATTCAACAAGATTATTATTAAAATTCCCATATTTCAGCATATTCAAGCATTTGGAATTATTATTCTTATGAGCCTTAAGTCAAATGCATTCTATAAAGTAAAAGACAAGGAAAACACACAAAAAGAATTTCCTTCTTCTTCTCCTCTGCTTTGTCCTCCTTCTTTTTTCTTCTTTATTTTTTATTGGTGCTGGGATGCAGCGTGGGACCTTCTCTTATAGGAGAAGCCCGTGCTCTATCACTGAGCTACATCCCTGGGCAAGAATCCTTCTTTTTTGGTTTTTATTTTCGGGCCACACCTGGCTGTGTTCAGGCTAATTCCTGGCTCTGTTCTAGCAGTGGAGCATATGGGGTGCTAGGGATCAAACCAGGGTTTGCTAGGCAAGACAAGTGCCTTTCCTCTATACCTAAGAGTCTCAGGACTGAAGCATCCCTAGCTAGAGCTGGTCAAATATGACTCAGTGATGCTTTCAGTGGACTTCAGTATCTTCATATCTTTCTGTTCTGCTATTCCCAGCATGTGTCTGGCCTCCTGAGCACAAGATGGGCCCCAGTACTCCCCGATTATAGATGACTCATCCGATTATAGAACGCCCTCTGCACTCCTGGTAAGAAAAGGAATCTAAGTGTCTTAGCTGATAAATGATAAAAATCAAGCCAAGTGCATTTAAAGATCTAGTTGGCATTATTAAATGATTCATAGGTCAGGGAGCACCCACTTTACAAGTGAAAAGTTGCTCCAAGGAGCTATACAAAATAGAAGGTTTTTAATAGGTAGAAAGAGGGCAAGTTAAGGACAGGGAATTATTTTAGCCTTATTTCCATGCTGTTTATAGGCAATGGAGAAAAAAAAAACTTGTGTGAGATTGTTTCATTTTCCTCTGTGCAACAGAACAGTCTGGTGTTGACCAGAAGATTCCACAATGACCAATTAAGACTTTATTTCTGGGGAGGATTGAAACCAAAGTTAGGCTTGGGATTTCTTTTTTCTATTTTTTGTATGAGATAACAATAATCAGGACCATGAATATTGTGGTGATATGGACCAGGAATGGTAATACTTGACACAGGTTATAACTCAAGGATTTTTTCTTTTGGTATGCACGTTATGAGCAATTAATAATTTTCTTTTTATTGAATCACAGTGAGATACACAGTTACAAAGTTATTCATGATTGGATAATTATTAACTTTAAATTAAGATAAATTTTGTATCTCCTACCTTGTTAATGTCCACTGGTTTTGCTTATCATTTTTTGCATTATACTACACACATAGGTGAAATCATGTGACACCTGTCCTTTTTCTCTCTGGCTTCCTTTGTTTCATATAGTCCCTTGAGCTCCTTCTATTTTGCAGTGAATAGCAAAATTTGATCTTTTAGAAAAATATTTTTTGTAGCCCAATAGTCTTCCATTGTGTAAATTTACCAGATCTTCATTATTAAGCAGCTGCCTGTCGGCAGGCACTGTGGTTGCTCACATTATTTATATGGTTTTTGGGCACACACAGCAGTGCTTAGGGCTTACTCCTGGCTCTGTCCTGAGATCACCCTTGGTCATGTTAATGGATCATAGGTGGTGCTGGGGATCTAACCAGGGTTAGTTGTGGGCAAGGCAACAACCTTACCTGCTATACTATCTCTCTGGCCCCTGCTTGCATGTTTAGTTTTTTTTTGGGGGGGGGGAGGATCATACCTGGCAATGCTCAGGGTTACTCCTGGCTCTGCACTCTGTGCACTCCTAGCAGTTCACAGAGGCCCATATGGGATGCCGGGATTGAACTGGCTAGGCCACATGCAAATCAAACACCCTACCCACTGTGCTATCGCTCCAGCCCTCCACTTGCATTTTTAAGCTATTGTAAATAGCACTAAAATAATCACTGGGATGAACATCTTCTCTTTTTGTGTTAATGTTTTTGTATTATACAAAATTATCTTCAGATATGTATTTAAAAGTGGGGTTGCTGAATTCTATGATAGCTCTATCATTCACTTCTTGAGGAAATGCCAGTGTTTTCTAAAATGGTTGCATGGTTAACATTCCTAAAGGTTATGGGCTTAGCTTAAGTAACTCCATTTTGGACTGTTGATTCTCTTTAACACAGTTGAGCACCTATCAGGCCTTTCTCAGAGGGTCACTCAGCAACTAATAACTCACTGGTAGAACTATTATGTGGTCACTGTTGCTGTAGGCAACTTGGAAAATGCGTAGTTAGCCAAGTTCAAGCACACTGACCTTTGAGCTAAATTGAAGATTTGTTTTTGGTCTTGTTTTCCTTTGTATTCTTGGTGTTTGGGCCACTCCTGGCAGTGCTCAGGTCCTACTCCTGCTGTATGCTGAGGACTAGTGGGGCTGGCGTGGCTCTGGGGACCATATGGGATCCTGGGAAGTGAACCTGGATGGGCTGCATGCAAAGCACGAGCCCTTCTTGCAGTACTATCACTCCAGCCCTGGAGATTTTATTTCTTTTTCCTTAGTATACTATGAGGGAGAGAATTGAGATGGTATCAAACAGTAGCTGTTAGAAACCACCCAAATCATGGCTTCATCTTGCCATTTGGCACCTCCTTGATGAAAATTCATAGCTGGTCCTAGCCTGCAAAAGGACTTGTCACGGTCATGAAAATATCAGTCATAAAATATCATGAGGGGCCAGAGCAATATCACAACAGGGAGGGCATTTGCCTTGCAAGCAGCCACCCAGGTTGGATCCCCAGCTCCTTTAAGGTCCCCCAAGCACTGCCAGGAGTAATTCCTGAATGCAGAGCCAGAACTAACCCTTGAGCATTGCTGTATGTGATGCAAAAAAGCAAAAAAAAAATCTTGAAAATATCAGAAAATTACAGACTTGATTGTATCTTCACAATCCCTCTTTCAGTAATAAAGATATTTTCAATTTATATAAGATTCTTTCTCTGGTTATTTAACAAGTTAATGGGATTTTAAAATGTATTAAAATTGCTTCACATCCATCCCTGCCATAAATGACGCTAAGGAATATTTGCCAGAAGCCAAACATTTGAACAGTTTTAACCAGGGCATCAGAAAAACTACAATTACATTCAGGAAAGAACTGCTTGATGTGTGGCATTAAGATGCAGTTCCCCAGGCAACTGAGCAACTGAGGAGGGAGATACTTTCAAGAACAACAGAGCTTCCATGAATTGCTAAGATCTTACACAATTCACAACACCTTTTATTTATTTTTCATTGACAGTTAAATTACCACTTGAAAACATTTACAGACTAGAAAACAAATCCTCTACTTTGAATAGACCAGGCATCTTCCAGAAATAACTATCACAGTAATAGAGGCGGTTGAGAGAAAGCTTGAACGAGTGTGTGGGGTGGGGGATGTGTAGCTAGAGCTGACTGTCTCGCCTTTAGACATGGCTGTATTGGAGATGGATTCAGTGCAGTTTGTGCTGATTACTGTCCAGATTATCTCTGTCTCAGCTGATGAGGGTAACCTCTGTGTGCTCCTTATATTATGAGTCTGACAACCTTTCTGGTTGAACCATACTGTTTCAGAATACCCTGCTGGATACTCAGCACATAGTCTTTCATTCTTTATTTTTTCATGTTTTTGTTTTATTTTGGGGACAGACTCAGAGGTGCTCAGGTCTTACTCCTGGCTCTGTGTTCAGGAATCACTTCTGGTGGGACTCAGGGGGCCATATGTTGTGCTGGGATTGAGACCAGGTGGGTTGCATGCAAGCAAGTGCCTACCTGCTGTCCTATCCCTTCAGCCCAGCATATGGACATTTAATTGTTAACACTATTCAGTGAAATAATAGACTGAGCTCTAATTCTCTCCTCTCACACTCAGGGTTGGCACTAAGTAAAGTTTTTGAAAATTCCAAGCTGGTATTTCCAATATAATTTTACTTTGCATAATATAATCTTTTACTCAAAAACTTGAACTAGGGTACTAGAGAGATAATACAGGGGTTAAGACATATACCTTGCAGGCAACCTAACCTGGTTCATTCCCTGGCACCACATATGATGCCTTCAACACTGCCAGGAGTGATCCCTGAATATAAGCCAGGAGTAAGGCCTAGCACTGCCTGGTGTGGCCCAAAGTGCAAAGACCAAAAACTTGAAATAAATCATATTCTTCTAAATTCACATTTCAGGAATATTGTTACCTTGACACTTAATTAAGTTCCAGTTAATTATGATAAGAAATAATACTTTAACTTTCTCTGGTCTGTATTTAGACTCTCTTAAACCAACACTTAAATATTTGTTTTTTAGGAGTCTTTCTAATATTAAAATTCTTTTTGTATTATAAACATCTTTGCTATTAAAAATAGCTAACATTTATAGCTTATTTATTTTGAGTCTAGTCTATTCTAAACTCTACATAGACTACCTCAATTTTGCAACAAACTCATGCACAGCACCCTATTAAGTCAGGAGAACGGCTAATGTAAATGTGGGACTCAGTGGAACATATTTGGTGTCAGGAATCGAATCTGCTTAACCTCCGGCCCAGAACTAGTAACTACTGTACCCTGTCCTTTAGCATATCAACATTGGTCACTACCCCACTCTTTCCATCTTGGATCAGGTATTTCTCTTAAGCCTGAACACAGTGCTTGGAAACTTAATATGTTCTGCCAAAAGAGTTAATGTGTTACAGATGTGGGCAAAAGGTGAGAACATTAGGCCCCAAGACGAGCTGGAGACTAGTTCAAGTCAGAGGCCAATGAGTGATGGATGACTTCCAACTTCATCATATGCTCACTATAATACATCAACATGATAAAATCATATCCACTGGTGCCACTAGTTTACTTACAATTGCGATGGCAACCCCAGAAAATGACGAAATATGATTAGGATCTGGATGACGCCTCCACTTCAGGAAATCACTAGCTTCTCAAGCATAGTCCATCTCTTATTAGCTTACTCCTTTTCTATACCTGTATAGGCTAAAATTCTATGCAGAAATAGCACAGTTTTCTTAGAGTGTGCCTTCACTTTGCCTTTCCCTGTGCTTCCTCTCACTTTTAGGAAACTGCCTGTCTTACTTAGAGACAATGCTACTTTCTTTAGGTGATTTTTTATTTTGGGGAGGTGAAATGAAATATATACACTCCCCAGTATATATATGAACTTTAATAAATGACTTTCCTTACTTCATTTCACAGACTTCTTACCTTCTTTCCTTCTTGGAAGTCAAGAGCTTATTTCTATAGCAGGGCTCACTGCTTTAACCATGACCATACTTTTCCTACAAGACTATTATAAAAGTACGAACCTGTTTTAGGTCTAATGACTCCATCTTGCCTCTAAGTTGCCTTGGTAGACTTCCAGGTAAAAATTAAACAGCTTAAATCAGAAGCTGACTTCACTCCGCAGCCTTTGTCTGAAGACTTTTTTTTTTGTCAGTGGACCACAGACAAATGTGCTGAGCCAACCTCTGTGCTTCACCACAAGTGACTTAAACACAAACTTTTTCCTTGTCTGATTCTTTTAAAACATCCCTATATTTTAACCCTGATGGATCATCTCAGCCTTCCCTTGGACATACACCTGAAACCATGATTTCTTTTGAATAAGCTTCGTTCCTATTGTTAGAGCTTGGTTATTCCTAGGTCACAATATTTATTTTACAGATATGAAAACTATGCCCTAAAGAAGTTAGGACATTTGGGGCCTGAGGGATAGTCCAGTGGGTAGGTCGTTTGCCTTGCATGTGGCCGACCTAGGTTTGATCCTCGGCATCCCATATAGTCCCCTGAGCACCGCCAGGAGTAGTTCCCTGAGTGCAGGTCAGGAGTAACCCCTGAGTATTGCCGGGTGTGACCCAAAAAGCAAAAAAAAAAAAAAAAAAAAAAAAAAGAGTGCTTGCTTTGCTTTGGGGGAACTCTAGGTTTGATTCATGGTTTGATTCATGGTTCCTCAAACAATGTCAGGAATGACCCAAGAACACTGAGCTGGGCCCGTGAGAACATCCAAGCATGGTCAAAATACCAAAATAATAAAAGAAAAAGATTAAAAAAAACTCTTTGCATTTCTTCTCACCTGACTTCTCTGTGTCTAAATTCGGCTCTGATTAAAGATCTAGTCTAGAATGGGGAAGAGAGCTCTCAGGGTCTGTGACATGGACAGAGCTAGAGGGAACGAATGAAATGGTGCCCATTGCCACTGACAGGGGCCTGATAACTGTCCTGCGTGGGGCACTATCCTAAAGAAGGGAAGTGGGACGAAAGGCCCATCCTTACCCTCCATCCACTAAACAGATTGAAGAAGGTTTCATATCTAACTCTTGCTATGTGCTTTGTGTACTTCGCATACCTTGGGGGTGGGGGGGGAAGCTTGCTTGGCTTTTTAAATAGCTAATCAAGAAACAGGATCTTGGATTTTGACCTTTCTGACATACTTCCTGTATTTGAGAAATCATGTAGCATAGCCAAAGAAATATGGCTATAATAACTTTCCCAGCAAGCCTGATTTCCAAACCTAGGAGCTAGGACCAACATTTTAGTTGGAGCCACGTGTGATGTATTCTGGACTTCACTAGTATTTATAATGGAGACTCATTAATAAAAAGAATGTAGAATGAGAACAATATAAAGTTTATTTGGAATTATAACTATTCAGTACAATGAAGGGACATTCAAATATGAATTTGTAGGTTTTTACTAAGAGCTCGTTTAAAACTTGGCCAAGTGGAATCCTACCAGAAATGCAATTTGTAATAGAAACATATTCATTTTATTTGAATTTAATAGAAGTTAGAATTTATGAGGCAAGTGTGAAGGAAATTGTTTTGAAAGATCTATGTTAAGGTCAGAGTGATATTATAGTGGGTAGGTACTTTTGCCTTTCATGAGGCCAACTGGGTTCCATCCCCAGCATCCCATGCAGTTTCCTGAGCACTGCCAGTAGTGGCCCAAAAACAAAAAAAAAAAGAGAGGGAGAAAGAGAGAGAGAGAGAAAAAGAAAGAAAAAAGAGAGAAACATCTATTAGAATTCTTCAGAGAAACAGGGCAAACATATATGTTTCTATACACATATATGCAATGCATATATACCATACATACATATGTATTAACTAATATATATATATATACAAATATATATGATATTGTAGAAATTGACCCACATAATTATGAAGGCTGAGAAGTCTGACAATCCATTATCTTAAATTGGCAGCGTCCAAAAAGTCAATGGTAGAATTCTTTGAGTCCAGTGGCTTGAGAACAGAGGAGGAAGGTGCCACTTCTGACTGAGCTGGAAGGCAGTAGGACCAGGAACACTGATAGTTGATGTTGGGGGGCAGAGGATGGCAGTCTCCACTCAAGCAAAGAGAAGGAACTGATAGTTCTCCACTTTTGTTCTATTCAGGTACTTCACAGACTGACTGTTTCCTACCTATTTGTGAGAACAACCTTCTGTATCTGGTTTGCCAATTCCAATGCCAGTCTCATTGTTTCCCTCAAAAACTGTGTCACCAACTATTTGGCATCTTCTAGTCCAGTCATGTTGACACCTAAAATTAGCCAGCACAATAGGTGAGCCCTGCCAGTAATGACCAGCATAGTAAGGATGGTTAATCTTAGTTCTTCCACCATCAGCAATAAATCTTTAACAATTCTTCTACAATTCAAAAAAAAATCATAAAACCTATGCAGAGGATTGATTTTATTAAACACCTGGTTTTACTTTTAGAGAAGTAGAGATTAGGGGTTGTAGAGATAGGGGGGTAAGGCATTTGCTTTGCATAAAGAAGATTCTGGTTCCCTCCTTAGTACCACATATGATTCCTTGAGTACCACTAGGAATGATCCCTGGGCACCACCAGGTGTGGTCCAAAATAACGACAAAAAAATAAAATTGTCTCATATTTATGAAGAGTAAAGTTTTTTTTTATCTTCCTTTTCCCAATGTTGTCTGACTTTGGTTAGTTTCATTCTTCTTAGGTTGGAACCACACCTGGCCACTTCCAATACTTCGCTTGAGGTGTGGGTCATTCCTGGCAGTACCCCAGTGACCATGTGGTGACAGGGATCCAACCCAGACATCCAGCATATGAGACATCCATGCTTGTTCTGTGAGTGAGATTTCTGGCCCCTGTATTATTCTTTTTGGTTTTTGTCTTTTACTTTTTTGGAGTTTGGGCCACACCTGGATGTGTTTAGGGCTTCCTCCTGGCTCAGGGGGTCACTCCTAGTTGTGCTCAGGTGACCATATAATGTGCCAGCATAGCCAAGTGCAGGGCGAGCACCTTATCCACTATACTATCTCCCAGATCCCTCCAGCATAGCCAAGTGCAGGGCGAGCACCTTATCCACTGTACTATCTCCCAGATGTATTCTTTTTACATTGTCCAGGTTCATAACATTCATGTTCTGTTCTTTAGCAGTGTTTGTCAAAGGATTTTAATATTGACTCTATACTTAGTATTGCTCTTTTTTGGTGATGGGGTGTTGGAGTCACACACAATGGTGCTCTGGCTCTATGCTCAGCAGCTGTCCAGGTGGTACTTAGAGGAACCATGTACTAGGGATCAAACTGGCCACAGGAAGGGAAGCACTTTGCCATCTGTACTTTTTATCCAGCCTTTAGTATTGTTTTTATATTTGAATATTATTAATGGTTTTATATTTAAATGCCTCCATCTTTATTCTAAGTTCTTGATTTTAAGCGTCACTTTGTGTGGGTTGCTTTGGTTTGGTTTTTGGGGATACCCAGCAGTGCTCAGAGTTTACTCCTGGCTCTGTGCTCCAGGAGACTATTTCTCCAATCTCTATTTTAATCACCTCTTAATGACAAGGTTTCATATCAAGTGGCTGTTCAATAAAAATGGTGTTTTCCATCTGACTAATCAGAGCAATCACCGACTCAAATGCTGGAAGACCATTCTCCACACAAACAACTCCTCCTAAAAGGCTAGTGTGACCATACTAGTACCTGACAACATAGACTTCAGGCTGAAAAAAGGTTAGAAGGGACAGTGAAGGCCATTTCTTAATAATTAAGGTATATGTATATCAGGAAGAAATTACACTCCTTAACATATATGCACCCAACGAGGGACCAGGAAAATACTTAAAACAACTTCTAATAGATTTCAAAGAAGACATTGACAGTAACACAATAGTAGTCAGAGACCTCAACACTGCTTTATCAACTTGACAGATGGACAAGACTGAAACTCACCAAGGAAATACTGGCCCTAAAGGAAGAAATGGAAGAAAGAGGGCTGGTTGATATATATATATATATATATATATATATCAACCACTCTTTCTTCCATTTCTATATATATAGGGCTTTTCATTCCCAAAAAAACTGAATACACATTTTTCTCCAGTGCACATGGAACGTTCTCCAAGATAGACCACATGCTGAGCCACAAAGCATACCTCAATAAAATAAAAAAAGATAGAAATTGTGTCAACTATTTTCTCAGACCATGATGCACTGAAAATGGAAGTTAACCACACACAGACACAGGGAGTCAAACCAAACACCTGGAAATTGAACAGTTCACTGCTGAACAACCAGGAAAGAGGAAATACAAAGATTCCTGAAAAAAATGAAAATGAAGACACAAACAATAAGAACTTGTGGGACGCAGCAAAAGCAGTGTTAAGAGGAAAGTTCACAGCTCTACAAGCATTCATCAGGAAAAAAGAAAGGGCCCACATAAATAACCTGACTTTACAGCTCAAAATATTACAAAAGACCAACAAAAGGAGCCCAATACCCAAAGTCAGTGGCTTTCCTATGTACAAATAACGAAAGAGAAGAAAGGGATATTAAGAAAACAATCCCATTCACAGTTGTGCTAGAGAAAATCAAATACCTAGGAATCAGCTTAGTGAAGAGTATTAAGGACATGTACAAAGAAAACTATAAAACCCTGCTTCAAGAAATAAAAGAGGACACAAGGAAATGGAAACACATTCCCTGCTCATGGATCAGGAGAATCAATGTTGTCTAAATGATAGTAATCCCTAGAGTTTATATAGATTCAATGCAGTCCCTATAAGAATGCCCATGACATTCTTCAAAGAAATTGACCAAACACTCCTGAAACTTGTATGGAATAATAAATGCCCACAGACAGCTAAACCAATCCTTGGGAAAAAGAAGATAGGAGGCATCACCCTTTCCAACTTCAAACTCTACTACAAAGCAGTAGTCATTAAAACAGTCTGGTATTGGAATAAAAAACAGACCTGTGGACCTATGGATAGAGGTGAGTATCTTGACACCTAGCCTCAAATACATGATCATTTAGTCTTTGATAAAGGAGCAAAAAGTACAAAATGGAGCAAGAAAAGCTTCTTCAACAAGTGGTGCTGGGAAAACTGGGCAGCTTCATGTGAGAAACTGAATTTGGACCTCTAACACCATGCACAAAAAATCAGAGCAAAATGGATTAAAGATCCCAATATCAGACCTGAATCACAAAGTACATCGAAGAAAATATAGAAAAAAACCCTCCATGATATTGAAGCTAAAGGCATCTTCAAAGGTGAAACACCACTAACAAAGCAACTAGAAGCAAAGATAAACATATGGGACTACATGAAACTAAAAAGCTTCTGTACCTCAAAAGAAACAACGACCAAGACACAAAGACAGTCCACAGAATGGGAAAGAATATTTACCCAATACCCATATGATAAGGGGTTATTATACAGGATATATCAGGCACTGGTAGAACTTTACAAGAAGGAAACACCCAATCTCATAAAAAAATGGGGAGAATTGAACAGAAACTTCAACAAGGAAGAAATTGATTGGCCAAAAGACATATGAAAAAATGCTCATCATCATTAATCATCAGAGAAATGCAAATCAAAACAACAATGAGATACCACTTTACACCACAGAGATTGGCACATATCCAAAAAAATAAGAACAACAAGTGCTGGTGTGGATGCGGGAAAAGGGGACTCTCATCCATTGTTGGTGAGAATGTTGACTGGTATAGCCTTTTGGAAAACAATATGGACATTCCTCCAAAGACTAGAAATTGAGCTCCCATTTGACCCAGCCATACCACTCCTAGGAATATACCCTGGAAAGCCAAAAACACACAGTGGAAACACCATCTGCACTTTTATTATT